>JAQFZY010002450.1:0-11753 GCA_034696285.1 Hypogastrura burkilli
ATGATGGCACATGTACTCTAGAAATGTCTAGAAAATTAGTTGCTGATTCCGCGTTAGGGCGGGCTTGTTGGCTAGTAGTATATAATATCCCAGCCGTTCCGGATACGCACGTTATTCAATGTCAAATGACGTAGTGAATTTACTTTGTAAACTCACATATAGAGATTATATTGATTAGAACCATTTTTATTTAGTACCTATCTCTATATGTAATAGACAGGACTGACGCAAGAAATAAATTATTTCAGATTGGGACAATTACCACGAATTGTTTTGAAGTACCAAACATGTTACTGAAGTCAAAATTATATCATTTTAGCCAACTGGATTTGGACTTAAATACACTTTACAGAGTATTCATCCCTTCGACAGCAGAGGGAGAGGTCCCTTAGTACGTGCGTGCCTTTCTTGGGCGTGGCACAATAGAACGTGAAGACCTCGTCCCTTGGCCTCTGATGCCGACACTTCAACCGGCTCTGATGTCCGCAAACGATTGTGGATTCGTTGACGATCCCAGCCCTCTCGGCTCTCTTGCTCCCATGACAACGGCAGAACTTTGTTTCTGCCGCATCCGCCGATTTCAAGTGTAGCAGAACTGCAAATAGAAGCACCATGCTGCTGAGGCCACCCAGAAAACGCATGGTGCCTGTCCTAGCGCTGTTTCAAACTTAGAGTAACAAAGCGGCCGAGTCTTAGTTTGTATTTACTCTAAGGTTTCAAATGGAAAATACAATAAAAGGAGTCTTTGAACGTTAACTCAGAAAGTGAAAATAATTTATTTACGTAACATATTTATATACTTACACTCAACCTTGGTTTAGTGAGACTTCCCTAAACAGCTTTTTCGGCCTGTGGAAAAGGTACCGTACCTTACGTACCATTAACAGGAAATAAATCAGATATATAGTTACTGCTGACCTACATCCATGTATTTAGACGTATTTCCGAAAATGTACAGGATTTTCCTTGTTAACATCCTAGGAAACTCGGAATATAAAGCTTATTAAAGAAAAATGTTGACCCATATTAGGATTAAGGATCAATACTTGAATAAAATTTACCAATATATGCAGAGGTGGAAACAAAACTGCAAAGTTCAGCCAAGATGTGATGGAGTCTAGAAGTTTTAAGAAAAAACTTCAACGAAATTTAGTTTATTTAGTTTTTTATCGTAATTACTGTTATCGTACTTACAACTTACAATAGAACACTATTCAAAAAGTACATGTCTGTGTAACACTAGCAAGTTACCCGATCTTGCCGTTCAGGGAGGGGTAAGGGAGTAATAAAACTCCAATCCCGAACTACATATTCTCTCAAATTATTCAAATTCGGCGATGCCGACAAGCATTGCGACCGTACAAACCCGATCCGAGCACTATTGTCTTAAATCAAATTAGGATCGGTCCACATCATTGAACCCGTACAATTTCGATTCGAACACTATTGTCTCAAATAAATCCAACTCGTCTCCGTCTTCCTAGACTGCGACATGATGTTCTCGTGACAGAAGTTTCCCCTGCGGTTACGACATTTAAATAGCCAGGGTCTACTGTAATAATTTATGGATTTATTCGTTCATTCGAACTTATCTTTTCAAGTGTGTACCCAAAAATAAATAAAATCCTAATTTTGACCTAGAAATGACCAAAGGATAATGTTCACCAGGTCAGAGGTCAATAAAATCACCTTTACCCAAAACCATAAAAATTGTGAAGAGTTTGAGGTCTCAATCATAAAAATCTGTCAGGTAGTTTCGGTGAATAACCTGGACAGACAGACATAGGTAGGTACCTATTACCATTACCTATATGTATATTACATAATAAGCTGTCACTGCGACAAATGATTGTATGCATTGTGAGTTCATACAAGAGGGTTTAAAAACCGGATATAAGTTTAGATTTATTTCAAATATCGGACATTTTTATTCAATTCAAATAATTAATTATAACTATTTTACACACTTTACTGTAAAATTATATTTTATCTTACACAGATACGTATATGAATGTAGGTGCGTGCTGGACTTTGCTTTAGATACAAATTCTGGTATATCCCTTACTTTGGCAACAGAGAGATAAGTCCCGCACAATGTCAATGTTATTAATTGGGGACGAGCAATAGAATTTGAAAACTTCATCCTCAGGCTCCTGATGCCGACATTCCAAATTACTCGCGTGTCCACACAGTATTGTTGCTTCGTTTACGATTCCAGCCCTTTCGTCTGAATTGCTTCCATGGCAACGGCAGAACTCTGTCGCATCAGATGCCGCGCTCAAGTTTATGAGGCTTAGGAGCACAATGGGGAAAATTACTTCTGGCAGAAAACGCATGGTTCCTAATAGTTTTTAAAAATAATTAATTACAAAATTATCGATAGTGTACCTTGTACGTGTAGACATAGGTAGGGCATTACAGAGAGGCCCATGTAAGTATAAATAACTTTAATGTAAATACTTTTTACAAACCTACTTGTAGGCGTCGTTGATTCTTTTGGCTTTTTGACTTTGTGAATAGAGATATTTCAATTCCAGCAGGTTCTACTGTTAGCGCAATTAGTATTTCTAACTGATCCGCTTCAAGTATTTATACGCCTTTTAATTAAAAATCTATTTATTCGGAGCTATTTCCAATTAGGGTCAATCAGAATGGAGGAGCAATTTGTTGGAGATAAGTCTGGAACAGTGGCTGCCGTGCACTGGACAGGTATAACTTGGAGTTTGTACTAAGTACATTCTGCCTTCTATGTTGTAGCAGGTATTAGCCGTAAATGGGTTACATGGACTCGTTATTTGTATATCAACCTGTTTTTGTAATTTTACAGGAGTACAGTAATGGCTTGAGCAATTAACTTGAAGGTCATCCTTGGCGAGTCTGAGCCAGGTCTTTGAGAATGGCTATACCAGGTACATAATCGTATCGTATAGGTGCCTTGCCTATATGTACTGTTTAGTTGGCTATTGGCGACATTCCATCTTGTAGTTTCGCATTAAAGTAAGTACATAGTAGTATTAGTACATTCAACAGGCATTAATTATTTGTATGGTTCACATGCAGAGAACTACGAATACCTGCCTACTAGAAATGCAGGATTTTCCTAGGATACTACGAACTGAAGAATGAATACGAGGAATATGTTTGCGGAATATTACCAGAATGAATGGTATCAAGTCTCTAAAGTGTTTTCTATCTACACTTAGTCCACTTCAGACTTTCCAAATATTTTGTAAACACTTGTGTGATTCGTGATTCAGAGTAAAGACGCACAATACTTATTGCCATGTATCATGTATTGCTTGGAGAATATGAAATTGTGTTGAAGTTTCATTCAATCAATGTCAAGCATTAAGAACATGTCTTAAGAAAGACCTTGCCGAATTTTACATGTTTCGAAAGGCATTTCCTGATGAACCTATCGTGTCTCTAGTGGAGAGGGTCTGCAATACTCAATAGAGTAATGTATGTTATGATTTTGAATGAGCATGAATGTCATTTACATTTTATTTACAAACAATCATCGGATCAGAGGTGTGACGCCCTAATACATCTAATCCATTAGGTACTCTAATTCTAAACACTTCCTGGTAACTCAACCTACTTTTCCTAAGACTCATTCAATCACTCTGAACTCTTCCTCGTAGAACCTGCTCTGTCTTCGGAATTTCGGAAATGAATTCATTTCCGCCTCCATGTTTCCTGCTGGTCCTGATTCTTGTCGGCGTCAGTGGTCACGGTCATGACCATGGTCATGACTATGAGCGTAAGCAAATCACAGATATTTTTAAGGATCCATCATCAAATTATGCTTAAAAAATATAAAAAAATCGTCCGAGGCTCTGTCTTATACGAAATGTGTCTTCTAATCTCTCTATTTGGTGTCTTGTTTCCATAGATGAGCACGCTGTTGAGTTTGACGAAGACGAAGGTTTTGACGACTACGAGCACGTAGACCTTGCCAAGCGGGAGGCAGAAAAAGGAACCGCAGAGGCACCAGGCGACCATGCCGAAGAGGAGGATCCAGACGCTGCAATTGAGGGGGACAAGGACAACGGTCCAGAGGCTGACAGCAAGAAAGGGTCAAAAGAGAAGGCGGACGGAAGGTGTGAGTGTCCGTGCAGGGGACTGCGAAGGCCAAAGAGCTCCCGCAGGCGGAGTGGAAAGGAGCGGGGACACGAGAACGGTCGATACGCATGGTGGGCAAAACCACAGGATCGCAGCTAAACAACGAGGTCCATCTAAGCACACCAATCTTCGACTAGTTAAACAAGCCCGCGCTAAGGCCATCTTTACCATGGTACCATACTTCTACATGAATTTGTTGTGTTAATTTACCACTATCCTGTAAATCTGTACGCGTATTCCGCATGTAGCCCACTGTAGAAATGCGTAGGTCATAAACGTATGTACATAGTAGATAATGGGATTATTGGTTTGGCGTTAACGCGGGCTTGTTCGGCTAGTATCTACGATAACAATAAGAGCATGCTACAAAATTAGAATTTTCCTGCTTATAAATATTGTATTAATTCATTGTGTCGGAGCTTGTAATCATTCTATGTAGTAAAATGTGCTAACTTATTTGGTTATGATGTAACTAGGGCAGATATATATATGAGAAATGCTAACAAATTTTAATTCAATATTTTATTACAACAATAAATAAGGCAATAAATCAGTGCTTGTAATTGAGGGTTAGGGGCGGTCTAAAAATTCATTTTAGGACTCAAAACTTCATATAAGGATGTTCTTTCGTTTTTCAAGACAGCATAAAGTTAGAGAGTAATGTACTTAGAGTTTTCAGATTGATGAAAAAATTAGTATAACGATTAAAGTGATACGCTTTTACTGTAGGAAATATTCCTTTATTAATGAATTACACTGTACACACAGGTGAAAGTGCGGTCTAATATACTGAGTTTAGGTACTGTTAGCGTGCTTATTCGTTAGATAAATAGCTTCGTCAATTAAATAAAACTTTTGTAATATTTGTATGGCGTTGAAAAGTAATTACCGTCCTGGTCCGAAAAGGCCTGTGACACACTGTGCAACGACTCCGGTTGGCGCTGGTGGCACTGGAGCGGCCTGGGCGTAGAACGTAGCATGAAAGCGTAATCAGTTTACCATTACAAAAGCGCATGCGTCTGTGTATCTTCTTCAAAGGTAGGTATATGATTTCCACAGCAGGACTTTTGAAAAGTTGACTGATAATTTATGCAGTTACTTCAGTTCATTTTATATCCAAAAATAAGGCTGTCAATTACGTGGGTTAGTCTCTAGCTAAAGAATACGTCTTGCACCTGTACCATGTACCATGTTATATGTAATACATCAACCGCTTCGACCATTTGGTATAAATCACAAGGTGCAGTCGGACATCCGTGATCTTGATGGCTTAACACAGATATTATTTAGTCCATGGTTTAAGAGTATAATATACAATGGAGCAAGTGACGTTGATTTCAATAGTACAGCTGTACCTTATAGATATGTACATGAATGGTCCGGGTATATCTAACATTCATGTTCAATCCATTCATACATCGGATTGAGTAATACTTTTTCCTTCATTTAGCATCTAAGAATTAACCAGTACAATAGTATATTTTCGGCGCAAATATCCTATTGAAACAAACATATCTAGATCCCGGTCCTAGATCACAGACGATCCCAAAACCACATAAGTTCGTAAATCTGTAAGTTACTTGCTACGAAATATGATGTGTCGAAAGCCGAGTATTGCCTAATGTGTGGAAAATTTTTGATTCTTAAACAGATCTGGTTGAGTTAGAAAAACTCAGAACTCGTATATGTAGGTAGTTAAATGGCTGATTACATTGCGAGTGAGTCGTTGATTGCATGTTACAGTATTACAGCTCTAAACATAATTCACTAGCCACATACTATACCTATTTATGTAAATCTTTCGTTCAAGTCGTACCAAGACACGGAAGTAAATATACCATAACAAAAATAGAAACTCAAACTGTAAATAAGAGTAATTGATAATTGATTCGGCTTGTGAGCTCCTTATTTTTGTGATGCGCGCGGCGACCAGGGTGGCATCAATGGATAGGAAGTCGCCCTTTACCCCGCTTCCGCGTTGCATCATAATAGGCAGGTTATTTTTTTCATGTAGCATAAGAAGCTATGTAGCTCTTATGTAGCTCCATAACATGCTTACAATTTTGTCCAATACACATAGGTTGACAAAGGATTTGGGGTCGCATTGGGTTCACACAAAGTTCGTACCAAGCCGTGCCCAGCTCCTACAATCTAGTTTGGATCATAAACACTTCCTGTTCGTCACATACTAATTACGCGGAATTTTCATTAGTCTTCCATAAGTACTCCTAGGGAGCTCACTTCCGTCCTTTCTTTAAAATGAACTTAGTTCTATATTCTTTTCTATTTGTAGTCCTCTGGACGACAGGCGGGATTCATGGGCACGGGCATAACCATCACGAGCATGACCGTAAGTAAACGGTCAATATTTAAGGAAATTGTAACTCTAGCCTACTCGCACGGCTCTGTAATTCTGCCTGCCAGCCAGACTCCTCGACCTCTTGACCTTGGACCGACTTGCAGCAGTCGTCGTCGTAGTGTTTCCAGCTGTCCTCCCTGACACACGAAAGGTGTCGTCCAGTCATTTCATTTTAGAGCGTCGATGGTGGTTTAAGTTTGCCCTGGCTCGAATACAACCATCAGTATATACCAAGTTAAAGTCAGCTCCACCTGGCGGTGGGATTTAGCGCCGTCGCTGCCTCCTTGCTGTATAAGAATACGGCTGTTATTAATATGATCAGAATACATACGTACATATTTTTACATATTTTAGCATTTTCTAATCAATAAGGTAAAGTAGATACCTACTTGTAGTAAGAATCTACCTTGTTCCAGATGAGCACGCCGTGGAACTAGTTGATGAGGCGGAGGAGGAGGACTCCGATGACTACTTTCCCGTAGAGGTTTCCAAGCGAGAGGCGGACGAAGAGCCGGGTAAATTTAAAAAAAAAAGTTAATCCTACTTCTGGTCTCTACAAACTTATTGTGTAAATTTCTGAAATTCTTAGTTTCCAAATCTGGCAATATTTAATAGTTGATGTACATTAAAAATTTAATTACAGTAAAGGGGACCACGGAGCAGGACGATGGGCCGGTCGATGATGAAGACGATGAAGGGTATGCGGCTATTCGGGAACCCACAACGGAAGCCAGCGAGGACAAGGACAAGGACACTTCGTCCAAGGGCGACGGGAAGGACAAAGAGACTTTGGCCAAGGGCGACGGGAAGGACAGGGAGACTTCGGTCAAGAAGGGCGACAGGAAGAAAGACGACAAGGGAGGGAAGGGCAAGGACGGTAGCTGCTACTGTCCCTGCATGAACAAGCGGAAGAAAGGGTTCTGGACGCAGCTGGCAGGGAAGATAAGCGAAAAGTTCAACCGTGCTCGCGGGGAAAGGCGAGGGAAGGGCCGTGGTGGACGTGGAATGGGCGGGGCCAAAGGCGACAAGAACAAGAGCCCAGAAATTTAAAGGCAGAGAGGATCTCCGAACAGAATAACCCTCTATGTCCTTAATTTGCAACAATTAGTTTGGTACAACTGTAATTCACAACTCATCTACATCATATTTATTCAAATATTGACTGGAAGTGTGTTCAATAATATATTTCCACATTTATGTATCTACCTATATGTTGTACAGAAGAAAGTTGAGTTGATTCGATGCATATTTTATTTTCCATCTTTTCATCATCCCAAATAAATTTCATCTGATAGCCTTGTCTTGAGGATAATGAACGGGCGGGCTAATAGCGCAGCGCTCACCCCTCAGGCATCAGTGCAACAAATAACCCCCTAAATAGATTTGCCTACATATAGATCTTGAATCTTGAACTCCTGGACAAATGTTTAAATTACCCTCAACACCATAGGTTACTTCCTTCCATCTACGGGGCTTGTGCCCAACGGATTGAGGGTCATTTAATTATTGCTCAGGATGCCGATATCGTGTCAATAAGTTGTACCAAGCTTTCACTAAACTCCCATTTTACAATGGCCATATACTTTCAAAATACAGGTATTTCGGCTTGGCGTTGGCAGTTTGACATTTTAACCGTCGTTTGCTGATTATCTTCATATGTATATTTTGTGTAAACTTGGAAGGGAAGCATATATTCAGTTCTCGGAACATGAAGACAGGAGGGTGTAGTAATAAGGGACAGATGTCAATTACGAAGTATCACGGATTAAGTAAATTAGATGAGCAAAATTGAGTCCTTGAAATCAGGCACAACGGGGAAGCACTCCATGGTAATACCCTGCAATTCATTACTAGGGAATTAACATGAATCAGAGAACCTGGATGTTTGTATCTATAGGACTTGACCGAGATCAATAATAAAACAATTTCTATTATTTGAGCAAAATCCTAATGATCACGCTCACAATAAGACGATCCAACTGTATAAAAGCTTGGTCATGAACCGTTTACCTCTTTGCAGTATTCCCGAGCGGTTTTGTTCTTCCGATGATAGTTCCCCGGCTGCTATTTTCGGGAAATTTACAACTCTAGCTGGATAGGGTGCAATACATCAAATGGCGGACAACTTTTTGATTAGTCTCCTACAGTTGCGAAATTTGACCGAGAAGGAGGAATTCTATGTACACAACGACACGGGTAACTTAGTTCATGATAGTAGTTCAGGTTAAGACTGATAGCGTAACTTGAAGCGTCTTGTACCCTTGGAGTTGAAAATAAATAACGGTTGAGTGGGAAATTAAAAACGCGGATTTTTTTTTTCAGGAAACGTAACATATCCAAGCACTCACTGAGTTCAAATGCGTTCATTACTTAGGAATTCATTATTAGTGCTACCCTAGCTCGAAACAAAATGTTCGAACAAGCATATAACGACAATAACAAATAATATGTTGCACATAAATTGTTTAGGCGCCTTATGTATTATTGATGCCCGGATGATTGATTCCATAACCGACACGATGTTTCTTAAATCTAGATTTATTTATTTATATGCTTGTTTCTGGCTATAAGCTACCCTTTGAGCACTAATAAAATACAAGCCCTAATACACAGAACCTAGTTTTTGGATCTTCAATACTAAAATTTATTTCATAACCACCTTGGTCAGAGTATTTTAATTTAAAGGTTTCATAGAAATATTGGATATTGGATCTTTCTGAGTTCTGACTTTCATTCAGGTTGGAGCTTATTGGGCGGCTATCCTGACGTTCCGCCGGCCTATGCCCAACTAACATACGATGGGAACATTGAGGCGGAGGCCCAGGTTCAAATAGAGACCTTGAAAGTAGTCGAGCAGAAGCGAGAGCGTTGGGAGCAGATTTTCTGGACGGTAGTCTATCTGAGTCTGGCCTTCCTTGGGATCTCGGGTAACCTTTTGGTTGTTATCGGCATCCTCACTGACTCTGCCCTTCAAATTAAGAACCAGCTCTCCAACATGCTGATCTTTAATCTGGCCATTACGGACCTTGCAACCTGTATCACGCTCTGTCTCCCGGGAGCCCTCAACATGTACCTCGACGAGACCCCGTTCAACGCCTTCATGTGCGCCTTCTTCACTTGGGCCAACATTTGCACCATTGGGGCCACTTACATGACGCTCTGCATTATTACGTTCGACCGGTTCATTGTAAGTTGAATACAGAGTCGGTACGGGAAGGGAGCCAAGAGAATTTAATATGCATTTACCATACTTTATACTGCCAGTACCCTCTGGAGTGGTTTAATCAAAGTTTAGGCCGCGACACCACGAAATAATCCGTAACGTTAGGCGAAAGGACTATTCCCTGGATTATTCGGATTAGGTGAACTTCTGGTACAGCTCCATTGAGCGTCATTGAGTTTTTCTCATACCGAAAACATGGTACCTACCCAAAATCCAGGTAAACGTTAAAAAGGCGAATAAGTTACAATTCAAGATGAACTGGATAGATATGAAAATACTTTTCACCATATATGGTGCCTAATAGTGTTGTGGTGTTCAAAACGTCGGCACAAACTTGAAGGTCATAGTAAATATTGTAATTGACGTACCTAACACATTATCATCAATCTACGTCATGATCTATCTGTCCCTGTATTAATAGTCAGCGTATATTTTCTGATTATTTTGAACTCCCCTTATACAGGCCGTTGGTTGGCCCTTGCACTATCCTCAATGGGTGACTGAGAGCCTCATATTCAATTCCATCATCGGGTGCTGGATAATGGCTTTTATTGGTGGATGGTGCTTCTCGCTCTTCCCAGCTCTCTTCGGACTATCCTGGGTTAAGTCCTTCAATTTGCTCTACATATTTTGAGTGTTAAAGAGTTACGCCTTAAGTTTACCCTACCGGTCATTGGCTTCTAAGCCTTATTTTATCGGAATCTATGTCAAACTAACTTGACTTAACGTGACTTAAAGTTTGACTTACCTTATTTAAGGGAGGGCAGATTTAAAAAACAATAGTTCACTACCGTGTTCTGTGTGGTCTTAGCCGTCCACAGACACATTACTCGACTTTGAAATTTGTTGACCTTCTAGTGGCTACTACGAAGGTCACTGATCAGCACCAACGTCACCACTGGAATACGCGTGACCATACCTTTCGATAGAGACCTCAGTTGATACATTTCGGCTCATATTTGTTGTTGACCCCTTATGTGACCTAGCTTAGAGGTTGCCTGGTTAACTCATCTTCTCAGGGGTCAAGGTCATAGCCTTAGCTGACGATTAGTACTATCCCTTAACTCCAGACCGTCTACGAGTTATACTGCAGACGGACGGACGGACGGACAGGACATTCGCCTAAAGTGTATCATGCGGTGCATTTAATATTAAGTTGGTGAGTATAGAAGCTGCTTTCTTGGTGACACGTTGAGGCTTTAATACGAAGCCGTGTGTGAATCTCTTTTGCAATTTGAGGTTCTTTCCATTCAGGTTGAGTTTGACTACTGGGCCGGGATCTGTGACGTGAACTGGCTGATCCGAGGTCAACCCTGGTTCACAGCGGCCATCATATATGCAGCAACTTCCGAGTTTCTAATCCCATCCTTCTTTATCATTCTCCTGAATCCGGCCATCATTTACATGTCACGGGAGACGGGGCGGGCCGGGTCACTGGAGGCCAAGGAAGCAACGATCAACAAGAAGATCCTCCAGGCCATGATGGTCGTCGTCTGGTGCTTCATCATCCTCAACTTCCCGGTCGCACTTATTCGGCTCATCAAGGCTTTGTTGCCGCCGGAGGCCTCTGGGGCCTTCCCGCCCTGGGCCACAACCATGTTCCAAGTATTTCAGTTCATGGCATCCGTCGTCAATCCGCTTATTTACGGGCTCTTCCGGAAAGACTTCAGGGACGCCTTCAAGGCTGTTTTAAAGAAAATGTTCCCGGGTGGCTAAAACGGAATGCTTACGAACTTGAATGCTACTTGTTAGTGGGAACTACTAGTAGAATTAGCATAAGCATTCAAATTTGTTGCTGTGGTCGTCACAGGGATAAGCTATTAAGGGAAGCCGTACAGCCGACATGACTTTTGCTGCTAATATTTACTGTTCCGAGGGCTACTTTCTAACTTCGGATAGCTAAGCCGTCACGAGAGCCCGGACTCTTAGCTTCAGACTGCCGAATGCAGACGTCAGACCGCACACTGGATATCATATATATATTTTGCAGTTTCTGTCCGTCCGTCCGTCCGTCCGTCCGTTTGAAACGGCTTAACTATAAGAAAT
>JAQFZY010002451.1:0-11740 GCA_034696285.1 Hypogastrura burkilli
GGCTCCCCAGACTCTGTTCTTATATACATCCAGATGCTATCAAAATCTTTGAAAATGACATCAACATACTCCAAGTGCGTAAATGTTCTCGTAAGAATCTCCACATGCTTGCCAACATAGGACATTTTCCGTAAAAGTGGTACAAAATCCCCTCTGACACGTCGCTGTGTAATAATGTTAGAGTAGACATATAATTGTATCTTTCCAAATTGAGGAAATATCACCGCTGCATAATTTTCAAGCGCATCACTCCATCCATTTTTCAGCTGCATACTTGGTTTCAAATATTGTGTCGAGTCAAAGAGGGCTACAACATTCTCCCCAACTCCCGAACTATAAGACGAGTAATGCTTCTTGAGGATAATCTTGGGTAATTTTGGATGATCTGCAATAGTACTCTTTATCAGGCTTTGATTGATATCATTTATGGTTAGTGCATCCCAACGCAAATACTGTTTTTGCAGATTCAATTCCCATACACCAACCAGCTCCCCCTTTTTCAAAATAACACTAGAGTGGACGTAGGAGCACTCTACTAGAGCCACTTCATAATCATCAGTTAACTTTACAGTCTAACCAAAATGATTTCTAAAACTTGTAATGGTATTTTACGGAAAGTATGCTAGGGATGAATCCCTCTGCATCGTCAAATAAAAGTCACTAATGGCGTTTAGTCAACGACTGACATTAGATCAAATAAATTCAAATATATATACATTTCTTATTTCAGTTTAGATAAGTTAATACAAGCAGTATAAATTGGCTCAAAGTTTCGATCATGACGAAACTACTCTTTAATCAACATGTACAAAACTACAGGACCAAGTCTTGTTCCAAAAATCAGCCAATCGTCAATATCCGTCTTCAAATTGAAGGTTCTCTCATGATGCATTGAAGAACAGTCGCAACCAAATGCATGTACTTCAACAGGGCTTTTCATGAACGAGTTTCTGTAACAAGAAACAAAAAATGAAACATATTGTTTAAACAAAAATTTAATTAAAAACACTTGCATTCCCGCTCTCGAAACTCCATTAGAACATCGCTTAAAAGCCCACATGGTGCCAAAAATATGACTCACAGCCGTATTCAGGTTCAAGTCATCTTCTGCAGTCCTCTTCTTCTTTTTGGTTCCAGTCTCCTCCTCCCCAATGTCGAGGTTGCTGCTGGTACTGCTGTATGCCAAAAAAATGCCAAGTGCTCAGGATCCCCACGGGTACTTGTCCATAATTTTCCAAGCTTCTCCACAACGCTTGGAACTTCTGACATATCAAAAGATACGAGTCCATCCTTCCTCTTTAGAAATACCAACTTTCGACCACAACCAACTTCTTGATAATTACACTTGATTCGATGAAAGTGCTCCAGCAGCAATCGGTGAGCTCCATCAGCCTCGTCCAGATCTGCCTGCTCGCTAATATCCCGAGCTTCGTAAAAGTCCAGAGCCTGGCTAGGACGCCAGAGGTAGCGAGCTCCGTAATCTCCCCCGAAATTTGAACCAAAGATAAACTTGTATGGATCCCTTTGCGTCAAAAAGCAATAATATACCAAATTAAATATCGCTATTTATGATATGGTATTGATATTTGACGCACCTCTTTTGTTCCTCTTCCAAATTCAGTCTCTTGGCCCACCCTAAGCCATGAATTGATGCCAAAAGCTCACGTGATAGAGCATCTGTTGCAGTCAACACGTAGAGTGAGTGAAGGGGTGCGCTAGCTTTAAGACACTCCCCATCACCATGATTGCATATAACAGTTAGCGGGATCAGCTTCTCACTGTCAACATGGTAGCCAAGTGTTGGTATCAGCGGTGCATGATTTGGATCATCGTTAGCTGGCTCGGAAATTGATATTTCATAGCACCAAATCCTCCTGTGTAATTCCTTAATAACGTCTTCAAGCTCTTTCAAAATAACCTTGTTAAAACTGACAAAGGCATAGATTTGAAAAGGAGACACAAATGCAGTGGTTATAAACGTAATCCAGACCGCAAACAACTTTACTAGAATCAAAACACTCCAGTTACTCAAAAGGAATTTTTGACAAGTCTCAACATCTATTTGAGGTGGTGTGGATATCCATACTGTTCAAGGCCAGCAGAAACAGTCAAGTATTGCAAATATAACGAATATAACAGCTACAAGTACAAATGTAAAGCATACAATTTTTTAACAAACCTATTTGCAAGTATGTCCATACCTAGGAAACATAGATTTTAAAATAAAATCCAATAAGGACAAGCACTCCAAGTATTGTTGTCGCAGAAATAAAGGCTACCAGTGATACACAGTAGCTCTCCATTCCAAGACTAATGTTCAAACCTTGAACTGCATCACGCTTTTATACCCTCAAACTTGCCCCTGCTTTGGTCCCCTCCCATAACCATCCTATTTAGAACACCCCCAGCCACCCAAACACATAAGTTTCAACACTTTAGGACCGCCCCTCCACATTTTCTATATACTCAAGCATTCAGCCTTTCTAAACTTATTAGCATAAATATATATAAGCATTATTATAAATTCGTCAGCCGCAGGATACAGACCTAAAATTTACAATGGTCGACGAATGAGAATCTTCTTCCGTGCAAGCAAGGATAGGCGTGTTTCCTTGGGCAGGTATTATTGGACGCCTACTCATCCAGCACACTTGGGACTAAACCTTGAGTATTATTTAAAAGATACTGAAGAAGAAAGATCGAATCAAATCAGCGATTCAGCCCACATGATTAATGACTTTAATCGCTGCATCAACGTTTTCGATAAGGAAACCCCATTTATGCTGACGGAAGAGTTGCTGACTAGAATTCTGGACGTTGCAGAACCATATGCCAAGGCTCGTACGTTCACGTAAATACGTATTCGTCTTGCACGACAAGCTCCCCACCCATCTATTTCCCCAATATATAAAAGAGCAGTTTTACTTGTACTCATTATTACAACTCTACAAACTATAACACACACTATTTTTGTAAACATTTATGTGTAAAAAAAATATATTTGTGTAAGAAAAAATAGGTGGTGTATCTGTGTCTTGTGTTTTTTAATTTTCCATGCAATTACAATCGCACAACCATTGTCCCAAACAATATGCAAAAAAAAAAAAATTGCGCCACACCTTGTATACAATTTTAAAAACAATAAGGAAATTCTCATCCGCCGCAAATGTCTCAAAGAATATGCGCTTTTTTAAAAAAAAAGTTGCGGCACAACTTGCATCCACTTTAAAACAATAAATAATTTTTCATCCGCTGCAAATGTCTCAAAGAATATAAGCTTTTTAAAAAAAAGTTGCGGCACAACTTATATACACTTTAAAAGAATAAGGATTTTTTCATCTGCCGCTATTGTCCTAAAGGTGATGCGCTTTAATGCAACACCCTAACTACTTGTTAGATTAAGCAACAATAAGTTACGTTAGGATATTTGCAGGCACGATTTTTAAATTCTCAGGCGCGTTTATTATTCTTCCTGAGATCGTCACATATTTTCCTAAATCGGTAATATTTTTTCATAAAAACGTCACATTTCTTCCTGAGCGAAAAATACAAGCCCTTAAATACTGGAGAATAATAGCTTTTATCTTGCAAAAACAAGTAATCGACACTTCAACTAATTACCTGGTCACTATGTGTGTAATTTTTGTTGACGATTAATAAACTTAACTATCAAAAGCGGCTAAAACACAACACAAGAAAATTGTTTAAAAAAAAAAAACTTACCGTGGCGGAGTTTAGATGATGTGCTGTGTTCTTCAATGATGTTTGACTTGATCCTGTGTTCAAACTCATATGTCGAGAAGAAGAATCTTTCGCGTTGCCACTGAGCCGAGGCCTAGAATTTGGTAAGCTATGCGATGGCGACCTGTGTTCTCGAAGACTATGATACCCTTTCGGGCTAGAACATTTTTTCCCAGCATCTATACTTCCTGATCGGTTGTAATAGTACCCTGCCTGCCTTGTATTGTGCACAGTCACAGTTGAGATTTCTTGGCGTGCTACATCATTTTGAACACCACGTGTGGTGTCCGCTAATGAATCTGGCTTACTTGACGAAGAAATCTCATGAATCTGTACATCCTCCGTAGTTACTGCTTTATCACTTTTTGATATATACGTAGTACTGGTATGTGTACTAATGGAAGCACTAGACAGAGTTTCTGTTGATTCACAACACACAGGCCCTTGTGCCCCCTTGTCACAATTAGGTACTGGAACTGTGACTGATGGTCTCACCACACGAAGTCTACGTAACTTTTCTGTCGCATGTATGGACGATATATGCCTTGTATTTATTGTTGCCTGAGTAAACCCAGTTGCGTAACTGTTCTTTGACAGAGAAGACAAATTCAACCCTTGGCCGCCATCGCCAGTACTTGTAATAGATGGAGATGATGCAGTATCTTTTACAGGTTTGTGAGGCCATATTATATTCGATTCAAGGAGTGCTGGAGGTGGCTCAGATATAGGCTCGTCAATTATTGAAGACATAGACTGTTCAACAACAGATGATTTTTGTGTCTGCCGTAGTACCTAAAAAACAACGATTGGATATTTTTGTTAGACTGCACATTTAATCAATAATGTAAACTACCTACTAGCTTTTACAATTTGTAGGTACTGCATCAAGAGAATACGGCATTTATTGTCGAGTTCCCTGGGAGAGTTTGCGGTGAGGCCAGTCGGGTGCACATTGGCTAGGGTCTGGATTGGCCGTCAGAGGGATGGGCCTTCTAACATTCTTCTACCATCTAACATTCTTCAAACACTTCCCTATTGTACAAGCGAGTAAATGCCCAACGTTATTTGTTACGCCTGTTGTGCGCATATGAAAAAAAAACCGAGATCCTCCTCTCCCCAAAAAACTCTCTTCCGTCTCATACGCGTATCACCAATAATGCAATTCCAGATTGAAAATATTTTCCGTCCCCCTTTTCAATATTTTTGACCTTTTTCGAAGATTTTGCATGTTAATTTACATGCTCTTTTCCGATTTTTGTATTTTCGAGATAGAATTTAAATGCAAATGCCGGCTATTGAAAATAGTTTCCGTCCCCTCCCAAAGCGTATACAGGCTGTGGATGTGGTATATCAAAATGATCGTACGGTTCTAGAAAGCATGAATACATGTGAAAAACCAGTTTCCCGACTAACCGGTGACCCCATTTGAGTTAATGTCGACTTTGTATTGGTTATGCGTGCGGCTGTGAAGTCTACTATATACTACTAGTCGATGGAAACAAAATGCATAACTACTTGTGTTTAAAAAGATAAGGCAATCACAAATTCAAAAAAAAATGTACTAAAAAAAAGTAAAAAAGACTACCCAGAGCTTGAAGGTTCACTAGAAAGATAGAAACAAGTTTAACCGAGCACAAGTCTAATTTTTGTGTCCACGAAGGTCCTCCGTGGTTTCTATGTACAGTAGGTGCATATATCAATTCATGTCAAAGTACCCACGGAGGACCTGAAATGCGACACATGTATATACTACGCGTAAAAATTATTCGCAATTATTACCAATTGATTTATGACATAAAAATGTAATGTTTTTTTAATGTATTACATCTTTTAAATGATATCCTGTAAATTTGATTTTGATTCACTGTAAAATATAATAATCGACGCGCAACAAATGTTAAAAATAGGTACTTGATTGACCACGAAATCGTTTAATATAGTGTAATAGCACGGTATATTGGTAGCGTGTTTGCTATTACGGCGCGAAGGATTCGCGTACGTTCGACTTTGCTTGGTTAGCTTGACCTCCACGGACCCCTTTTATTGGTTCGAAAACGCGAAGTGCCACCCCGTTTCTATTTTCGGACTTTAGGAAAATGGGCCCTTGCTTTGACCCGAGAGCTGACGTAGCTGACTTTTAACTCTAATCTGACTTTCAGTTCACTGACTCCTGACTATCTGTGTTCATGGCCTGAGACTCGACTGACTGTGTAGGCTTTTACTCGGGCTCGTTCCTGATGACTGTTGGATACTCGCTCAGTGCGGACTGAATGTCTCAGACTGTGTTGGATACTCGCTCTGTTCCGCTTTTTGAAGGCTTCTCGGCCTTTCACGTAGCCAATTCCATGGCATGAGGCTTGCTTCCTCTAGAGTCCGTCAGGTCTTGTGGGTTAGGGTTAGGATCTTCGACCACACGAAGGCTCCCTATCGCTAAGCTAATAGAACAATGCTATTACAATAGTATTTATACCGCGGGCGATTTAAACCCAAACTTTGTTTATTGGCTTGTTTTTCTCAAATGTTGTAACTGAGACTGCACCATATCACCGATTTTCTGGAAATTTTCACCAAAAATCATACTCATAGAAAAAGAAATCGCAGCGCTAATTTTTTCCGCCTACACTTTGCGGAAACCACCGAAACGCTTAAATTAGCAACAATTTATTCAAGGAGAACCACACATCATATCTAAATTCCCTATATTTAAAAAATCTTACTCCGGCTTGAAACAAATTGTCAAATTTTTTTCGGGTCAAAATTTTCAAAATTTTGGTCCCGCTAATGCTACTTTTTGAAATTTCAGCATTTTTATCTGAGTGTCCGGACCTCTGAACGCTTAACCAGATACAAAAAATATAATATCAGTTTTCATTTACACAAGAAAAAAACCACTTAGCGTTCAGAGGTCCGGACTACGAGATATGATTTTTTGATTTTTTTCATAAAATGTTTGTCCTAGCTATATAGTAAATGACTGGTATAGTCAGCACACTGGTCTAGAATGGGCATATTTCGGGCACCACAATTATATAATTAGCTAACTAACAGTAATATACAAATAACACGTAGTAATTCGAATTTCGAATGTGCAGCAGCGCCAAAGCATATCCGTTAATTACATCAGCAATTTAGAGTACAATATTATTAATCAGCGTTTTCCCCCCATGGGGGCTCCCCACCCAAATCAGCACAAATCACTTAAAACTTGAATTCTGAAAGCGTAACAGTGCTATGTTATGTGCGATAATTAGTAATATCGTTTAAAATAATAATTGTTCAGAATTAGCGTTTAACCCACCATGGGGGCCCCCACCCAACTCAGCGCGAATCCCTTAACATTTGAATTTTGGAAACGGAGCAGCGCTATATTATGTCCATTTATTAGTCATGCCGCTGACAATAATAATTGTTCAGAATTAGCGCTTTATCCCCCATGGCGGCCCCGACCCAAATCAGCGCAAACTACATTTAATTTGAATTTTGGAAGCGCAACAACGCTATATTATGCCAATTAATTAGCCATACCTTTTAAAATTATAAGTGTTAAGAATCAGTGCTTCACCTCCAAGGGAGTACCCACCCAAATCTGCGCAAATTACTAAAAATCTGAATTTTGGAAGCGCGACAGCGCTATGTTATGCCTAATAATTATTCATACCGTTTAAAAAATAACTGTTCAGAATTAGCGCTTTGCCCCCCATGGCGGCCCCCGCCCAAATCAGCGCAAATCACTGAAAATTTGAATTTTGCAAGCGCGACAGCGCTTTTTTATGTCAATTAATTAGTCATACTATTTAAAATAATAATTGTTCAGAATTAGCGCTTTACCCACATGGCGGACCCACCCAAATCAGCGCAAATAACTAATAATTCGAAAGTTGGAAGCGCAAGTGCGCTATATTATGCCGATTATTTAGTTGTACCGTTTAAAATAATAATTGTTCAGAATTAACGTTTTACCCCCTATGGCGGCCCCCAACCAAATCAGCGTATATCTTAGAAATATGAATCTCTGAAACCATGCCACCCCAAACTTATAATAGCAGCTAATTATAGTTATGGTAATTATTTAATGTTAATTAGTTAATTATAGACATGGTAATTATTTAATTTTAATTAGTTAATTATAGATATGGTAATTATTTAATTTTAATTAGTTAATCATATATATGGTAATTATTTAATGTTAATTAGTTAATTATAAGAGAGAATGACACTTCAACACAATAGGCCAATTGCAACGCCCGCGGCCATGATGAACATTGACATTGACCCATGCGTTACCAACGTGGGATTTCCAAAATCGATTACATTAAATCCGAGAAAATTTTCAGGGACTAATCGATCTGGTCCGATCTGTATGTTTCCAATGCACAGGCCTCCGTGGCAGAACATGAGAAATATTGCCAGGATATTACAAAAATTTTATCTTGACACCATTATCAGCCCTGTTGCTGTTAAGAATGCGATTACTATTTGGCAAATTAGGCATTCAATTTTAATCCTTATAATTTCCTCTATTTTTGGCAATTTCTCGTTTGCGGCTTTAATATCTCCCAAGACGAAGTATATCCTTCGTTTTTTTTTCTCAATTTCGGGAGTGCGCCTATTGCAGAGGAAGCTATCGGAGGTTTTCTCATCTCCACTCTGTCTTCTAGGCAGTCTCGCCACTGTGCATGAATCAACAATGTCAATGTTTGCCCATGTGAACGGTAAATATCTTATTATCTCCGTTTTGCTCTCTCTCTCGGCTTAGGTAAATCCTTCTCATTGATGGCATTAATTCTGCGTAGCAGTTATCTCTTATTGCTATGACCATTGTGCCCAACTCAGGTATGACAATTGATTTATTTTGGCCTTGGCATAATATCTCAAGGCTATGGTCTAGTGTGCTTATCAGGCTCTTATCACTTTGGCCTTGAACTTTTGTGTTCAGAGCGCCTGAGCATGTTAGCTTACAACCCCTTTGATTCTGTCCCATCTCTTTTCGATGCAGTCAGTAATGCATTCTAAGTCCAGGCTTGTCTGTTATTAGATTAGCCATCCCTAGGACTCTTCCATTGACAGGTTCTTAAGGGCTCGAAAGTGTAATAAGTGTTGTCTCACAGTATTAGCTTTTGTCTCGCAATGCTTGTTTTGCATAGTTTTATAATACCGAAATGTCATCGGGCTCGCCTTAATCGTTTTCCAGTCACCTGCTATCGGTCTTTCAAATAGCAACAGGGACCACGCCAATAATTCGTCTGGACCGAATCGGCATTGTACAAAACCGAGCTTACATACCATTCCGGGTCTCTCGTTTCTGGGATCAGTTCTAAGCCTTCATCTCTTAATATGTCGCCCTTAAAAGTCAAGTCTCTCCTTAGATACTCTCGGATCCTTGAGTCCGTTTGGACAGGTCCGCTCTGGGCCAGGCTCTGAATTCTCAAGAACATAAAGGACTCTTTGTTGAGGAAAGCTAACCCGTATCTCCCATGGGTCCTGTTGTCTCTCGCTCAATTCTATCTCCGTCCGGTTATCCGCTTTTCTCTGACAGGAATAGCTTGTATCTATAGTCGGGCGGCTCACAATATATTTCGCCACTTTAATCTCAGTGTATATTAGCTGAGAGTCACTCTGCTCCATTTTAATGGGAGCGATAAACGTTCTCTTTATCTCTCCTGCATCAATTGGGTCCAGAACGATCAACAACATTGCTATACTGACAACACAATCTTTCTTCATTTCTCGATTATTTCTTAGCAACTTTACTTGTGTGTACTGTTCAAGTCCTGGGGTTCGACTAACTGAATCCGGGTCCAAATCCCCTGTGCGTTCAGTGATTTTCCTCCTGTCAATAACCTTTGGTCATGCCATGAAATTGACGTCAATTTGGAAGGTTACTATCCTCCACTCGGAAAATTTCGGTAGAATTACATCATTCTTACATCATCCCTTAACCCTTTGCCATAGTTTATTTCGTAATATTCTGTATAGTTTATATACATTGTATCCTTGGATACCACTTATATTCTGTATATGCGCATTAACTTTACTATGCGAGTTATATATATTATCTGACCACTCATTATTCAGGTCTCGTTTGTATAACCCTTCGTGGCTATTAACTCTTTTCTTAATCTCTTTCGATTTCCCCTGGTTTCGAAGCTAATATCACAATACAAACCCACGGGCTATAGCACCGGCAATTACTATACAGTCTAGTATTTCTTGTATCTGCTCAGTTATAAAGTCATTCTCGACTTTAGAGTATTTTTTACTTCGTATGGGACTGTTGGATGTATTCTCTCAATAATAAGTTGAGCTATCCTTGTACCCTCTACTACCTGGTTAGGCTTATCTCCGTGATTAAATATAATCACGACGAGTGGACCTCTAAAGTTACTATCAATTACACCCGCTCCAATATCTAATCCCTAGTCCAATGCTAGGCGCAATCCTTCTGTAAGTACCTTTAGGTAACTCTATCCATATGTCTGTTCTAATCGTCTCTCGACTCTTGCCTGAGATAAGTTTGTGCTCCACACTGTGTAGATCGTAACCGGCGTCGTCTGGTCTCTTACTCAATGCAATAGCCTTCTCGCTAAACCTTTTGTATAACAACGGTACTTGGCTGTCGGGTAGTGGTCGTGTCTCCAATATTTGGCTGTTGGTAGGATATTTACGTCTCGTTTGAGTGTCACTTTTTTGTGCTTTAACGAGAGGGCCACCAGCCGTCCAGTAAAACCCCCCAGTTTTTAGTTTCGGGTGACTAGGAATTCTAATTTGTCCTGTGCCTGGTGGATAGGCGTTATATCTACCCTCTGAAATTGGCTCTTTCCCGTTTGCGTATTTGCCGCAATACGGTGTTGGTCTCCCACACTTGTCGATAGTTTGTCTACACAATGAGTATAGGCTATTGCCAGTACTGGGTATCGCCGGTAACTTTATATCAGAATTTTCAGGGCTCTTCTTGTCCATTATTTTCTGGCATTTTTAATTGGTGTTTCTTTTCAATGGATACTCCTTCATCAGTATTTAGTCTACGAGTGCTAAGCACATCAGTAGAAAAACTTGAATCCAAAGTATCACAGTTAATGCCAAAATTCCCACGTATCCCCAATGCTCTCTACCCGTTCACTTTTGGCAATCCTCAACTTTGTACCCTATGTAACGACTTAGTGCAACAAGATATATTCCCCAGATTGCCACTACTGTCCAGTTTGTCATACCTTTATTGCTAGCTTAATTGTTTTTCGGTTTTTATCCCCTAAACAGGGCGAAACTCGTAAACTCGTATTTCCTTATTGCTCTTTGGATGCGGTTTGTTTCCGACCCGCATTCGTTGTCTCTTCTGTTGTATAACACCCATAGTTGCGCAAAATACTTGTTACAAAAAAAATGTTTTTAAAAATACAGGTAATTTATCCAAAGAAATAGTACTCCAAAATAAAATAATAAATACAATATACACAAATCCCAGAAAATACAAAGTACAAAATACTGTATTTATAATACAGGTCAGTGACAACAAATTACGTATTTTCAAATTCAAAATACAAAATACAGTTTTTTTTCAAATATCGCTAACTGTTCCTCTACCAAGCTACCAAGTTGCGTTAGCCGCTAGCGTTAGCCGTTACGTTACCCGCTAAAAATAGCAAAAACTAAGGTATGCATTCAATCATTACAAGGAATCACAACGTATTATTTACATTATATGTAAAACTGTCTTTTAAATATTGATTTAAGTATTGACGTGCCATTAAATGCGTCAAAAAATTACTTGTCGCCTTCAGTGATCCATTAAAGCTGGCATCTGGAACACACTTATTGCGCTTAGCCGTGACCTTTTCGTTTGTTTTATTTCTGATTGTAAAAAGAGTGCCATCCAAAAGAATTGGAAGTACTTCTACCTTCTCGATCTCAGACATGGTTAGTACTTAGTACTACGTATTAAACTAATATACAATGTCAAATATCAAATGTACAAACGGATACCCACAACCCAATACAGTTG
>JAQFZY010002452.1:0-11739 GCA_034696285.1 Hypogastrura burkilli
GTACGCGTGCCATTGGCGATAATTTATTGAATTGAAATATTATGGCACGCGTACGCTAGAAATCTTTAGAAAATGTAATTGCTGATTCCGTGTTTACGCGGAGCTTGTTGGCTACTCAAAGTAAAAAAATTTCCGCAATTTTGATCTCAATCGAGAGAAAAATTTACATAAAAAAATCCGTACTACAATTAACCAAATCAATAAATCAAATGCATTAGTAATTGAAATCATATCCAAGCAGCATATATTTATGACCTTCCAGTGCAAAGACCGCCTAACTTGTATGCTTTTAGATAAAATTTTTGGTTTGGACATTGGACAGACCTAAGAGTGCCACCACAAAGTCCGTTTTCCTCGTCTTGTGCATGTTCAATCCTATTATCATTTATCATATCACGTCGGCAATGGCATGCCAAAAGTGACCAACAACCTTATCATATTGGAGTTTAACGATAAGGGAAGGTAAATCAAGTTAAGAACTTTGGCCTCTTTTGTCATCATACTGTGTATAGCAGTGTTTCGAGTATTTATCAAGTGATAAATACCACCCCGATGAAAAGTGTATTTTTATCTCTTTTTATCTGATGGGTTTGCTGATAAAAAGTGATAAAAAGTGATAAAAAATTTGCGAAGTGGTAGAAAGTCGAAGCACTGGTGTATAGTACGCGCGCTTGTGTAGTTTAAAGTAAACCATCCATATCACCCAGGATGGGGGTGCATTTTAGTTTAGGTCAAGTTTAGGTTCGGTTTCAACTTTCAACAAGGTATTTTCTACCACAGTCTTAGAGTATTGAAGAGTATTCTTTAAATTGACTACATACTGCTACAGCAGCTTAAGTATTTATCGATACAAACGAACCACATTTCAGTTGAGTTTGATTTTCTACCAACATAGAGAGGAAAACGGGTGAAGTTCCAATTAGCGAGGTGTCCTAACAACAACGGTTTCCGGGCATTGCCAATTGTTGACAGAAATGTTTGCAAACTTACAGAGATAGATATATAACTGTACATAGCGCAATTATATATAGGAAGCATATGCATATGTAAATTTTCACTACTTTACATAAAGCAAAGTATTGTCCTTTTGACGAAAAACGCTTCAAAATGGCAAAATATAGTTTCACCAACCACGGAACTTGCTGAAGCTTGCTGTGGTATATTTTAAAAAATCGATAGGGTAAGTAGGAATGGTACAATTATATATGATAGATAGGCGATTATTTTTATTTTTTTCAAAGGGCAAAAAGTCTACATTGTTTCAGACCCTGAATTTTAAAGTAACCAGTCAATACTTTTGAAATAGCCAACAAGCCCTGCGCTAACGCGGAATCAGCAACTACATTTTCTAAACGTTTCTAGCGTACGCGTGCCATAATATTTGAGTTCAATAAATTATCGCCAATGGCTTGTTGGCTAGTAAAAACAAAATATTTTCCGCAATTTTTAACTCTATCTAGAGAAAAATCTGACTAAATAATCCGTACTACAATTTACCAAGCCTACAAATCAAAAGCATTTGTAATTGAAATCACATCCGAGCAGCAAATATTTACGAGTTTGCCTTGTGCAAAGACCGCCTAACTTGAATCCTTCGAAAACATTTTTGTTGTGGACAGACCTAAGAGTGTCACCACAATGACCGCAAAGTCACTTTTTCTCGTCCTGTGCATTCCCACCATCATCTCTCATCGGTAATAATGGGATTACAAAAGTGACCAACAACTACGTATTAGAGTAACGATAAAAAGAAAGGAAAGGAAGTCATACTATGTATAGTACGCGCGTGTGAAGTATAAAGTATAACGTACGTCTCCCACAATGCTGGGGGTACCTTTTGGAAGTAACGGCAAGTCGAACCGCTGAGCAGCACCTTAAGTACGACAAACAATTCAATTGAGTTCGAGTTTGACTTTATATACCAACATAAAGAGGAAAACGTATGTGATGTGCCAATTAGCGAGGTGTCCTAACAACGGTTTCCCGGCGTTGCCAGCTGTTGACAGAAATTTTTGCATACTTACATAGGTACAAATAAATTATACTAATAATAGCGGATGTATATATTCTTGCCCGTTCGTCAATATTTACTTCAGAGGACCGGAACCAGGTTGTCTGAATGAATGAATGAACAAGTGGATTGTATATGTATTACTACCCTGTTTGTAGCCGCTTGCACCCGACTCTAATTCCTAATTCAAGTTTGGCGCGACATTTCTCGCCATCAAATCAAAAGGCACATTTAAGGTGCCGGGAAAACTGAAAAAGTCCAAAGTTGAGCTTGAAGCCGAATCATATCTCACTCTTTCACACAAACACTGACGTAATACTCTGCGTTATTATTCGTTCATTTGAGTATTGTCAAGCATATATACATTTCAAACTCCCAGGCCATTTGGTCACATCCAGAGATTAAAAAGATTGTGACAGAGGCTCGGGCTCTGGACGGGGGAGGGGGACGGTATCCTGCCGAATGTCAAAAGATGGGACACTTTCAGCCCGACAATATCCATAGTGAATAGTGAAGCGGGCAAACATAAAAACTCCAGGTACCAACACGTATTGTATTTTGTATTGGATATTTACGCGCTTATATGGGTTGGGATAGCCCGGGCCCAGGCCACTTAATTCAGAACTCTTCTGTGGTTTGACACATTATTAGTCGAATATTGTATTACCGGTTTAAACTTTTCCTTTGACTAGCCAACAGGCCCGCGCTAACGCGGAACGACTAACTACGTCTTATAATTATTTCTAGGGTGCATGAGTCATGTGTGGTTTTTTTTTGTGTACAAGGTGACCGTTTTTCAAAACTCCGAAAAGATAACAATTTTTTAAACGAAGTCTTAGCTAGAATTCCAATAACAAATGAAAAGGACCTTACCGGTAATGGTCAAAATGTTTTGATTTTGGGCTCTTTGACCATTTGACGAAACATGTATCCTACATAGTAGATTATACTATGTAGGTTCTACCTTGATACTATGTACTAGAACAAACTTTTTTGTGTGTTGTGTGCACTGCGAATGCAAAGCTACCCAAAAAATTCGTCAAAGTTCAAGTTGGTGATAATCACACAAAAATACACTCTGACCTCCTTAGGGCACAAGTTAGTTCAAAATTGTGAATTGTTATGTATTTTTGGAATCCTCATAAGATCAGCTTTCCATTGAAATGTCAGTCACCTTGGTATGAGCGATTTCGACTCGCTTTGAAGGCATGGATTTTTTCCAATTCTGTTATGTGCTATGAAGTACTACAATAATAATGCTTTTGACCCATGTGGCAACTTGCGTAAATTACTGTAATTTTTAGTGACGAGGTAGCAAAGTTTGTTTGTTTTAAATTGAGGTCAGGTATGTGCATTAAAAGTAAACCGTCTAATATTTCCAACCTTTGCACGATGTGCAAAAACTTTTTAATATTGAGCTAACCCAAGTGCATACAAAAACACTTTACATATACATAGTTAACCTGAACACTACGCACAAGGAGTCTGGGCAGTGACCAGTTCTGGGACACAATAACAGGCTACTGATGATGGCGAGAGCTGTACCTGATCTGAATTTTGAGTATAGAGTGGTGTTAGCAAATAACAGAGTTAACATTAACATTAACAGGTCTGTAGTATTACTACTACCAATATATTTCTCTACAGAATCCCGTTTAAAAGTAGTTCAGAGTATGACTGGAAAAAGAGTACTTAATAACAATTTACGATCAAGTACTCGCCTCTCGAAAAGAATAATAATGGTCAGCCTGGTTGTGCGTGAATCCTACATGCTCTTATGATTTTGATTTCCAGGAGATCAAAGAACTTCGTGCTAAGTTGGCTACGTCCCTGGCGGACAATGAGAAACTTCGGTTGACGTTAGGACAGATTGCGCCCCAATCCAGCGCTTTTGGAGTAAGTGTCAATGGTCAAGTACAAATATACATTTTGTAAAGAGTATTTAGTATGTAGTAATCATTTTACATTTATGGGACATCTCCCCATCTTTTGCGTAGTTACTTGTACTTCTGAAACTGGATTATTATTTCATTTATTCAAGCATCAATGTAGCACAGAATAAGACTATACATGCGAATATAATCCAAACGCATATATTAAAACACCTATGTAAAATGTAGTAATATGTCGACTAAAATATTGTATTCCTTATTTGTATTTGTTCATTTCCGTATTATGTTTTAGGTTGACGTATACTAATATTGATTCAGTAAGAATAAGTAAGTTTTTTCTTTTATTTTTATTCCAGCACGTGCCGAGGTCTAATGACGAAGTACTTCGCCTGGATCCACTTTCTATATTGCCTTTCGAGGTAATTTTAGTTCAAACTGGGAACATAAACATGAGCTTATGTGCTGGGATAATATTCACCTGTGTACTTACACTTACCTAATATATTAGGCATAGAGTATAATGGTCAGTGATCCAGTATTTCTGTTTCCGAGCTATGCTCATGGCTCAGGTACTTACTGTGAAAAAGTTATAGTACTTTCTGATGTTTATTTTGTGCGAAGTGAGTCGGTATCAATTTCTTTTCTGAATGACGCACAATTAGCCTAAAATATAGTAATATGTAAATAAAGTATAGTATTAAATTAATAGTATTTGATAAGTATTTGTATGTGTGGCGTACGGTTTTACAGATAACAAATTTGATATTCCAACACTTATCGCTTGCGGACTTGAAGAGCTGCAGACTTGTGAATTCGGCCTGGAGGTGTGAGTCAACACGGGCCTTTGAGACTTCAGGAGTTGTTCGCTTAAACGAATTGCAATTCCAAGAATTTCGCAATATGATGGAACCAAGACTGACTTCTGGAGACTTCCCATTCGCGAGATTTTCCATTGCTCAGCACAATGCATTCAACGATGACGATCACATCCCAAGCTTCTTCGCTACTTTTGGATCTACAGTCCGGCACCTCACTCTTGAGAAACCGAATAGGCCCTACTTCAACCCTGCTAATTTAGGTTAGCAGTTAGCAACTATGCTTTGTTCCCAAGCGGACAGGTAACTTTGCCTTGACAACCTTTAGGTTGCGTAAATAAAGACGGAAAAGTTACCTCCCGTAGGGTACGCATTCACAACCCCTCCAAATAACCGAATGGCTAAACGGCTCCTCGTATGCGAAAAATCAAAGACGCATAAAAGCTGGTAAACGCGGTCTAGATTCTACAATTCAATTCAACGTGTTGATATTCCTAATTCTAGTGCCCTATATCCTCTAAAACGACCTCAAGATGTCGATTTAGCCTATTTCCCAAGTACCTAGGACTTTTGGCTATTGAAATTGTTGTACTTCAAATAATTTACTTTCAAACAAACTTAATTTGGTTTATGTGGTGCAAAAGGTTCCTGAGTTCGCAGGCCTTTAATTACCTTATTCTTAGCCTATTTTCTAACGCACGTTTAAGTACGGATGCATCATTCCAATTATGTAGTAGTAGGTCAAGTACGCGTCTCCCATAGCAACCTGAGTATAAATACTAGTTCTTATATTACAATACTTAATTTTTAATTTCTGCTTAATTTAGTACTACAGATAGTATTAAATAGTTAATAATTCCCTGATTATCTTCTAACTATTATAAAATTACTCCTAGGTTTGGTCTGTCAGATTGATCCTGATCGCAATTCTCAACCTAGACGCATCAAATTCCTCCAGCAAAAAGTTATGCCTAATACGGAGGTCAAGTTTGAAAATAGGATTTTTAGGGTCAAGGGGTCAGGGACTTAAGGGCAAAAAACATGTTAAGGGCAACGGATTTTTTAGACTTTTTGTTGACAATTTCTGAGAATCCTAAAGGGAATCGTTGACACTTTTAATTCCTCCATGGTCCATAACTACAACCACTACAATCCAAATCTCTCCGACACACCGGCAGCCAACACCCCGTCTATTCACTATCATGTCACAAATCACAATTTGACTTTCACTTCACCATATGGAATTAAAACTAAGTAATAAACCGCTCAGCGGGCTTGGCTCTACGTTTGGAACTAATTAGTACAAATATTTTTAGTAAATAAATCCATTACTTAACTCTACAAATGGTGTGATGTTAGCAAGCCATGTCACAGAAACTAAGTACCTACGAACTGTTATGCTAGACGCTGCAGGTAAGATTTAAGAAACAGTTAGAAATAGATGGCGTTTAAGAACCTGCAGCGTCTAGCATCGCAGTTTGTATGCACTTTGTTTCTGTGACATCGCTTGCTAACATTACACCATTTGTAGAGTTAAGCAATGGATTTATTTACTAAAAATATTCGCAATAATTAGCTCCAAACGTAGAGCCAAGCCCGCTAAGCGGCAGAGCCGCGTGCGCATCTATATTACACGAGCCGAAGGCTGCGTCGTTACTTGTTACATATATATATCCCTTATACACACGAATGGGGATGCTGGAGAACTGATTACTTACCTGATAATTGACACGATGCTTTTGAATCTAATTAATATTTCCCCGAAAATCGTTTGATTGTCAAAGTCAGAGCTTCAATGTCTGCGAGAACAGTTTACCCGGAAATAGGAAATAAAAAATGCACTAGGAAAAAGTGCAAATTCACCCCGAGCGGATGTGCCCTACAAAGGACGAAACAAGATTTATCCAGAGTTAAACACTTAATTTAATAATCACCAATTGAGTACTTTAAATATATTTTAATTAGTTTGATAATTATCGGTTGTCTGCGAAGGGCCCACGCCCATATTTAACCCGACATATTCCGAAATGCAACAGCATATAGCTGTCCTGCTATTTCACAAAGAGATGCATTTACACACAACGATTTAAGAGAGCAATATTGGGAACTGAAATACGTTTGCGTATATGGCCTAAATTGATGGAAAATGAAAGGAAGCAGCTGTCCCTAGTATAAGATAAATTTTATAAGGAAGCAGAAAAGTCGAAAAGTTTGCCACATCAGCTAAAACAAGCGCATCAACTTACCTATTAGTTTATTGAATATTCGAATTTATTATAGTATTGTTTTAAAACATTCCTCCACCTATATTCTCAAGTACAGAAAGCGTAAAATCTTTCGGAATGCATATAATATTCAATGGACTTGGGCCCTTCGGACAACCGATAATTATCAAAATAATTAATATATATTTAAAGTACTCAATTGGTGATTATTGAATTAAGTGTTTAACTCTGGATAAATCTTGTTTCGTCCTTTGTAGGGCACATCCGCTCGGGGCGAATTTGCACTTTTTCCTAGTGCATTTTTTATGTATTTATATAGTTACATGAGTGTGCTCAGAGCAGCAGCGATGCGCGTTGAAATAGACAGGTTACACTTTCACAATAAATTCATATCACAGTGTGATTTAATGTGATTATGATTTTGTGTACATTAATATAATGTATATTAAATTACATGAAAGTACACTCTTTGTATTTATCTGTGTGATTTCTGTGATATGCTGTGCTGTAATTTTGTAAAGTTGCTGTTATCACACTTAAATAAACCCACACCAGGTATAAACTAACTACACGCAATCACAGAAAACGACCCTGAGATGATACTACCTAATTTTAACGCTTTTATAGCACTATTATGTACTGTAGGGACAAGGACTACTCACTACTCCAAATTCTTAATTCACAATGCGACTAGTTAACTATAGCGTAAGTGCATGGTGCATTTACTTGTGTGCGGAATTCAACTTATCCCAGTAAACTGTTTTTTTTTTTTTTTTTTTCAGATGAACAGCTTGAACGGATCCTCAGATCTGCTCCAAACCTGCAGCAGTTGCAGTTCCAGTTGCGAGGTTTTCGGGATTGATTCCCGACTCATATTACACACCCGACCATCAGTTTGGGGGGTTAGCTTTCAGATCTGTTAATTTCTGTAATTTATTTTGGACCAACTATGTATTCATTTTTTGACTTTTACGTCATATGACAGCATTAAATACATCAGCCCTTTTCATTCTATTCTGAGTATCCGATGGTGGTAGGGCTATGCCTTTCTGTCATTCTGTCATAATTTATTACTACAATAAAAGCGCTAACGGGAGTTGTCCGTTCGTCAATAAAAGTAAGAACAATAAGCGGCAGGGCAGTTGTTAGGGGGATTTGATTTAAGAATAGGGGTCATTGGCATGAACATATCAGAGTGTACACCAGTATGTGGATCCTCCTGACTACATACTGCTACAATACAACCAATAATACAAGAAAAATGGATACAAGAGAAAACTCAAATCTTCAAAAATAAAAGAAGAGAGACTGAAGTCGAAACAAATCTAACTTTCTCTTGATTGTGAACTGGAAACGCTGACTGACTTACTACCAAAACTGGGGACAGGATCCCGTTGAGTTCCGCAAAATGTAACCACTTGCTGACTACTTTTAGCCCTACAACATCCATAGTGAAAATAAAGCGAGCAAACACAAAAACTCCAATTACTAACACGTATTATATGGGATATTTACATGTTAGGATTATAAGGGTTGGTTTGACATATTATTAGTCGAGCGTTGTGTGAACAAGTTAAAACAGTTTCTTTGACTAGCCAACAAGCCCGCGCTAACACGGAACGACTAACTACGTCTTCTAATTATTTCTAGGGTGCATGGGCCATGGGTGTGTTTGTTTTAGTGGAGATACTCAGGGCCGTACCAGCTCTGGTCCGGCCTAGAGCGAACATTTACGGGGAAAATTCCCAAAAATTCATTTTAAGTATACTAATTTTTCACGAGACAAATTGCGCTATCGCCTTAACCAAAAGAAATTATTTCCATCTGTAAATGTTAACTGAAATATTTTAACTTTTATAAATTTATTTCTGACAACTAGTATATACATATGTGGACGACTGCACACACTTTGTTTAAATATCTTTTCTACATTTTATGGTACTAAACTCTTCAATAATGGATTTATATGAGCATTGTGAAGAAACGTCGAACTCAATAAATAATATGTCAAGGTTAGACAGTCGGTCTTAACCCTCGGCCGATCTTAGATAATTCTTAATTAACTTCAATTTCGAAAAGCCTCGGTCGTTGCTTGTAATAGTTCATTATATTTTGAAAAAAGTTCAATGGTTGAGAGACAATTTTCCGTATTCTTGATCCAAGGCCAGACTTAGGATTTGATTTTGTGAGGGGAACCGATTCCGCCGGAGTCAAAGAAATTATTTCTCACTTACCTTTCTCACAATTACAACTCAGAATCGATGTTATCGAAGCTGTTTTTGCATAGAATTGTTAATAAATGCATTAAGAAACCTCTACTTTAGCACCTTTGGCGAAAATGTTTGCTAGTTTAGCGGGAGAAAAAAAAAACTATTTTCGAGCATTTCGGGGAAAGGTGGTGGGCACGGGGCCATGCCTAAATACGGGTTTGTCTTGATCTGATTTTTTCAACGGTACCTTGGTATGCTGAATTATTTTTAGCCACAATTACGCGCAGAACCTCGGCTTGTAACATTTACTGGAATGCTTTCAATTCGTCTTCTCTACCTACTTAATGAAGTTTACTCCCCATCAATCACACTATTACAACTATAGTGCACCAGTGGTACTGATCTTCTGAGTATTCTGATTTTATTAATTTAGAGTTTGACTCTTACATAATAAGCTACCATACCCCTTCTGCATTTCGCTTATTAGATGTTGATAATCGAACCACTATTCCTGTAAACTCCCTAATTCGGATGTTAATTTCAGCCGCAGATGTTTTACACTCATGAACAATCCCAAATAAGTACAGGTTGGTCTCCTTCGGCAACAGTTTGTCCAACTGATGGTTCATGGTATTGTGTCCTTAAGTGTTGATCTTATTTAGTGGTTTTACAAAAAAATATATTTTTTTCTGCTCAAATGTACTAAGGACTACATACAGGTGTATAGAATATAAAGTTGAATAACTAATTAACTGTTCTACTCATATAAGCATTGCATACAGGTGTATGGTTAAAAAAATAACTAAGGCTTCTCTGTTGGATTTTTAAACATTACCTACATTATACGTTTCAGAATATGCTTTTGGTTTACACGGGTTCTATAAGTCTATACTGTTAATTTTTTTTGGTTTTATATTGGCTTTTATATTGGCTTTTATTTTTTTTATTTGGCACAGTTGAAGTTGAGCCTTTGAGCTGGAAGGTTCTCCTTAAAATAGAGCTCTTTTGGTTGTGTGTGAGTGGTGTGTGCAGGAGGAAATAGGGTCCGCATTTTCTTGGGATGAAAATATTACTGCATGGACTTATACATTGTTTCTATACTTTGTTACGCCAAGGGTAATAGGCATACTTTGAAGGTTAAAACCTGCATAGTTTGTTGGAATCCTGAGTTGGTTACGCTACCTTTGATTTTCCTGTACTACCCTTGCATACAAATAAACTAATTTGTGTACACATTAATACATATAATCGTACAGTTCAAAAGAGGTGCATAATTTTCCAGTACAGTTTATAATAGTTCTCCATGGCTCCTACAACAAACCTGGCTATAAAACTAGCTGCTAAAACAACCCCTGGCCGCCGAATTGTTCCTACGAAAGCCAAAAATCGCAGTGTTAAACAGTCTGATGACAAAGGAACATTGCTTAAGCAGTTTATGGTGGAATCCCGTGAGAATGCAAGAATGCAAGAAGAAAATGCAAGAAAAGTGCTACTAAACTACGTGATTTTCAACAGGTGGTTGATAAAAAGTTGACGGAATTTAAATTGAGAGTTCTGAGTATAAGCTGATAAGGAGATTCCGAAATCGCCTGGAAATGACCTTGAAAAGATCAGGATTGAACTTCGTAAACTCAACTTAATAATTGTGGGACTACTTGAAGACAATGGGGAGACCAATGATGCCCTGTTAAGAAGAGTCACCAGTCTGTTTGTAGACGATTTGGAAGTACAGGACGTGCAGATTGATGTTGCATTTCGTGTTGGTGCTGCTGCTGAGAACAAGAACCGGATTGTCAAGGTCAGTTTTGTACGAGAATCCCATCGACAATTAGTGTTTCGATCTCGCAATATACTTCGAGATAAGGATATTCCCGTTTACATTAATGAGGATCTGCCACCGGAAACTCTGGCTAGGAGACATCAACTACGTGCTGAGTGTAAGAAGGCAAGCACTTTGGGAAAGACTACCCGACTAATTGGAGATCGGTTAGTAATTGACAATGTAACCTACGTGATAAATCAAGACCGAAAGTTGGTTATGGCAGAAAGTAGGTTACGAGTCCCTAATTCGACCACTCAATTTTCTGCCACGACCGCTTCTGGATTTAGACAAGTTTAGCAGAATTCAGCAAACCGGGTTCAGACTAACGGATCGGCTGATTACGGGTTGGGACTAACTGAAAATGTAATGACTGAAACAACTGTCAAGATGTCTGCCAGGACTTGGGACCCATTACTACGTACTACCACTACTTCACGTGCTTCAGCTTCGACATCTACCTCTAGTGGAAGTGTTAATGGTGATCTACGTAATCAAATCAGTCATCTACTTTTCGGACAATGGAGCAAATGGACACACAGTATTGACTAAGAGGCTTTAAGACTGAGCATGTAAGAAATGTTACCAATCAAGACACATCTTTAGTAATTTCACATCACAACGTAAGGTCCTATGCTAATAAATGTCTAAGAATTTTTAGTATTATTTACGAGCATAATATTAGTATTCTGTGTTTGTCTGAAACATGGTTGAAGAAAGATTTGGCGGTTTGTATACCTGCTGGGTTCACAATGGTGCGAAATGAT
>JAQFZY010002453.1:0-11738 GCA_034696285.1 Hypogastrura burkilli
AATTCCCAGGGCGATACCTGTAGGTATTTCGATCAATGGCGAAGGGAGTACAAAGTTTTAGGAGGGTTTATTTATCGTAAAATATGCCGTAAGTATTTCCTACGAATACGTTTTCAAGATACAAATACGCTACGACTAGTCGACGAAGTCTTGTACTGTGTTAACCATAAAATGTGGTAATAAAATATTGGGGCCCGGATTCATACTGGACCAGGGCCCGGAATTCGAGGCTACGGCTCTGACTTTATCCAATTGTATATTAATGCCTGTTGTTATGGACAAGAAGTATGTCGGCGGGTGCTTTGAGGGGGTCGTGACCTTGGGGCTCCTCCTCAAACTCTTCACTCTCTTTGGAATCTGGCAAGCCTACTTCCGCTCACCCGTTGTGCCCATTGGGAGGTCATTTGGTGGTAACCTGGACTCTGGCCTAGACCGAGTCTTGCTCTTTGTAGTGGACGGGCTCCAGGCGGCCTCCTTCTTTGACAGACCAACCTCACACCCTCATTTGATGTAAGGAGAATTCTTTATAAAGAGGTCAAGGGTCAACATAATATAAAGTGAATATTGGAAATACTAACTTTGGACAGTCCATAGTTCCTAAGTTTGATATGTATTTGCAGGTCTACAATAACTGAAGGACGAGGGACCTGGGGTACGGTATCTCTCTGGCACGGATCCCTACATTGACCCGACCCGGACACCGAGCTATGATTGGCGGGCTCTGGGAAGATCCGTCTGCCATCTTCACACTCTGGAATCACTATCTGACTCCGTTCGATAGTATAGTGAACCAGAGTGCAGCCACCTTCATCTTAAGCTACAATGAGCCCGTAGGCATGTTTACTCGCGGTCAGTCCTCGCATCCATTGACACAATCGGATTTATGTATTAGTTATCCGTGACTTTTGTTATATTTCGCATTTCGATCCGCAGATGCACCACGTGGGAAAGTGAAGAGCGTAGAGCGAGTTTTCTACGGGCGCTTGTATCACTCTTTTATGAATGCAGACGTCTTGAGGGTATTCGAGGAAGTGATAAAGACCAAGGGACTTCCAGTAACTGACAAGCTCTTTATTGTAGTCGGCATAGTGAGCATGGATACGGCTGGGCATGAGTATCTTCCACACACTGAGTACGGCCAGGCTGGATTTGGACCCTGAAAATATGTTGATCTTAACCTTTAACATATCTCTTTGGCTTGCAAGGACTTAATATTACTGATGCCCGAAAAATATAGAATTTATCCCCAAAACAAAATACACGTTGTACACAAATTTTGAAAGTGATGTACCTACACCATTTTTATGCCCTAATCATGCTACGTACACGACTTGATACCTGATTCATACAGGTAACATCGAGAGTGATTCAATTTCATTTCCAGACTTGATTTTGGGCAAAATTCTATACTTTTTGGACAACACATGCCGTTTGTAAGTAATATTTTGTATACAGGGAATATTACAGTATTCTGAACGAGACGGACAACCTTGTGGCCACCGTGGAGAAGCTTGTTAAGGAGTACTACCGTGACGACCGGACACTGTTCGTATTCACGGCGGACCATGGACAGACTGACCAAGGTAACCGTCAACCACCCATCATGGGAGACATATGGACCGTGACCTCTGAGCTAATATGCTACTCGTTTACTGAGCAGGGCAACATGGCGGGGAAGCTCTGGAAGAGATAGAGACGCCTATTGTGGTTTGGGGTAAAGGGATACAGTGAGTGATCAGTAGCAGTAATTTCCATCATTATTGCTGTACTATACGTACGTTTGGAGTCCTCAGCTGTGTTCTATTTACGTAGAAATAATGGACTCAGCGACACCCACCGTGTAAATCAAACCGACGTGGCCCCCTTCCTTTCAGCTGCGCTCAACATCCCTATACCGACTAACTCAAGAGGTCGCTTAGAGCCTAAGCTTTGGAGAAATCACACATTCGCTTTTAGGTCACTCCTAGCCAACCTGGACCAGGTCAAAGAGTTGAGTAAGGTGAAGAGAGTACTAGTTCTGGGCAATTTAGCTAGTGTCTTTCCAGAAGAGGATCGAATGGTGGGACTTCGATCCGAGGCGAAGGATCTATCCAATCGGCGTCAATTAGAAGAAGCGTTAAAGTTCAAAGCTACAAAGGTCTTGCACATTCGCATTCAGCATTTGTTATTACGCTTTCACGTAGATTATTCTCCTCAATGAGGGGATCACGATTTGCTTGGATCGATTGGAACACTATGAGCGTCTTGAGCAGAAGGTCATACTGTGCCCAGTCGTATTAGCGATTCTCCTCTCTGTACTCCTCCTCTTAGTACATGCGCTCAAGGAAGACGAAATGATCTCTCTTTGGCACGGTTGTGTTCATCTACAAGAGCTAGGCCTCTCTATCCTTTTAGTCAAAGGTAAGGTCAATCAAATTCGAAATTACGAAAATGAACAATTATAAATATTAACCAACCGAACGGACTCAGCGCGTCGGGTATGGAATATAAATCAGGTATGAATCTCGTGTAAGGCGACTAAGCGGATTGTTTCCGATATCTGTATTTGGCCACTTGCATATTTTCATATTGTAACTAAACTTTTAGTCGGTACCACTCGCGCTCAAACAAATTTCGCTGGTTTGCAGGATTGCTTAGCTGGCCGTTCATACGCCTCCCGCTCATCCTTATGCGGCTGTACTTAGCCCGCCTCCTATTGACCTCACGGTGCAATACCCTCAAGCCTTGGACTCTCCTTGGAATGACACTCTTGCTCATTGGCGGAGTTTGTATCCTGACTCTCGTCCACTCCTCAAGTCGGGCTTATTTGAGTCTGGGCTTAGTGCTTAGTTCAGTATGGACTGTGGCAGAGAGGCGGGATCTTGGATACAAGGGCGGTGCCTGGTTCCTATTATCCGGAATCTTTATTGTCCTTCCGCCAATTCGGACTCTACAGGGGCCAATGATGGGAATAGGGCCCGATTCTATTTTACCGAGAATCGGAAGGTAAGCCAAATCAATTTACTGTTCTGTAAGGCCAGGCATGTACGGAAACTGTTATTGTTGTTTTGTTGCATGCAGAAGCCTTGGGCCAATACTCTGCCTCATTTCCTGCATCATCTCTGAGCGACATGATTGGAGGAGTTGGTCAATAACCGAGCGCCGTCTCTTAGGCTTCCAATTGGCTCTTCTTCTCAGTGTGTCAATGTTGATTCAGTTTCCATTCACTGGTACGAGATTGGTGGCCTTGGCTCTCCCTACTGCTCCTCCCACTGCCCTTTCGGCTCCGCCCTTCTCTCCGCCCCGTATCAGGTTTTGTCGCCATGGCAACTCAATTCGCCTTCCTGAGCTTCAGTCACGAAACAGTGTTTCTGGCCGTTCTCTATGCCAATCTCAAGCTTTGGCTACAAATTGAGTCGGATCCAGTTGAAGTAAATTTCAGCACAGCGGTTCGTCGAGCATGGTTACATGTAAGCCAATGCCAATACACATTACACAACTCTACGTCCGCGTACTCGCATAGTTTAGTTACAGTTCTTCTTCCTTGCATACTTGTAGTCAACGTCTCAACGTTGTTTAAAAAATGTTTGTAGACCATAACACAAAACAAATAGACCACTATATTAGATCATAACGAACGAAAATTACCAGTCGGATATTGAATACGAATCGCGGATGAATCTTGCCTAACCTTTGACGTGGGCTACAGTAGAAATTTTTTGGGTGATACTAAAATTAACATTAAGGCTTTCTTTACAGATATTTCTTGGAAGCGTTGGTTACTTTGGAATATTCGATGCAGAGACTGCGCTGGTCTTTTTCCGGGACCATTCCAGCGTCTACTCCTTCCTTCGGCATTCCTCTGAGCTGACCCGTCAGCTGTTCTTCCTTCTGAAAGGCGGTATGCCTGTGTTGTTGTCTACGTTCTTCTTCCGCTCATTCCTCCGATCCACGAGAGAGGCCAGTCGTCACTTTCTGTTGGTCCTGACCCTGTCTCATTCACTGGCCCTCCATGGAGTGGTCTCTGTCCGAAATTCGGGGCAGTCATTTGAGATTGCAGCGTCTCTTGTTCCTGTACTCATCGCTGTCCTCCTCCCGGGCGGACTCAAGGTTCTGGCCATTTTCAGCAACTTAATTTTTCCGTAACTTAATCAGAGCCAAATCTTTGGAACTACAGAGCGTCTTAGCATGCCCCAATTCCGAGTAACAAGCGTTATGTTGTAAGAACCATTCGTAATGGAGTATCTAGCTCTAGGTTTAGTAAAAAAAAATATCAATCACGATCGTATTATTATACTCGCAATTGCATTAGGTACACGTATTTACTTTTCAGTTCCTCACCGTTTAGAATTGAATGTAGTGAAAGTGAAACGGGATTGTTTAGATTTTTATTTCATTGCTTGGAGAAAGTTGACAATTCATCCTCTGGTTAAGTGATAGTTGTTAGTTGTTGAAAGTATACTCATCCTCATTACTTTATTTACATACTTTCCTTACTTGGTCAAAATGCCCGTTGGAAATCAAAAATACTTCGCAACGCATTGCAATAATACGCGCTAACTGTAAGTTGTGCATTCGGGGAATTCAGACTTACGTGCCAATTAGTTCAGCCTTAGCTGGAGTCCATTGGCACTGTTCAGTATACTATAGAAGTAGCCTGAGATAATCCTTTTTGTAATATGGACTCTAATTGTGGTATATCATTAGTGTACTTTCTGCTCCTTCAGTTTCGGGGTAAGTATTCTATTTATTCACAATACATACGGAAAGCTGATATTTTCTTGAGAAGTAGATAATTTCTATTAACCCTCCTACAAGCAGGCGCCCAGGGCGGGAATAGTTGTTCCTGTAGATGCAGCAGTGGGGTTGAAGGAGGACCAATGGGATCCCTTGGCAGCAACAGCCGGATATTTGGCGGTTCAGAGTCATCAGCTGGGACTCGGCCCTTCCAAGTAGGATTCATAGCTAACGGAAAGGCGTGCGGTGGGTCCATCTACAACTCTCGAACCATACTTACGGCCGCCCACTGTATTACTGGGAAAGGGGACGCCGCCGGCGTACAGCCCTACGTAGGCTCCATGGTCCATCCGGTCAAGTTCTTTAGAGACAAGGTCCCTGGGCTCCCCGTGGCCAAGATTACCCCGCATCCGAACTGGGGGAGCACGAATGATCCCAGCATCGCGGGGTACGACGTGGGCCTTATCACACTTGCGACTCCGCTCCAGTACACGGATAACGTCCAGCCGATAGGGGTCGTGGAGCCTGGAATTGATTTAGTCGGCAGTGAGTGTCACCAAATTTTTTATATTGTAGTAAAGTAGTCAGTGTTTAAGAAATTGGACAGTATCCCTAGAGGCGGCCATGTTTATTTTTCACTTTCCTTGTAGAAGGTAGGCTCTAAACCAGAATTTTATTATTTTCGCAGAGGCATAAATTACTTAAAAACGAAAGTAAACATGATTCTTCCACTCCAACTAAATTCTCCAATATTTTAATTGCAACTTTAAACTGATTTCCAAACGGCTTATAATAAAATAAATTCCACCATTGGAAACAGCATAAAATTTTGTCATTAACCCCGACCCTTAAAGGTACGATAACAATTAGTTAAAATCGGAGACTTTGTGTTGATTGAAATGGAAATTATAAATCAGCATTCAAAGGTACTGCCCAAGTTCCGAAGCAACCTGAAACGTAACCACTACACTAGTTTGTTCAAATTAATTCAACGTTCGAAATAATTTCAGAGGATACAGTGGTGAGCGGTTGGGGAAGGACAAGCCTGCACAACGAGACGATGAAGTTTGGTCTTAATCTTAAGGAGGCTTCCGGCCGGATATTACGGAGGGACAGATGCATAACGATCCTTCAAGCTGCTCGTCCGAGGCTGGGTATACCGAAAGGCCCAAACGGTGAACTCCTATACAAAAGCCTCTGGTAGGACTACATTTGATTACGATTGAAAACACATTACGAATTTTTGAAGAATTGACTCGACGTCACGCTAAAATATTCTTCATAATATGTACACAGTTCACAAGGGAGTGAAGGCGGTGAGGGAGGAGAGGCATGCGTGGGAGACTCAGGGGGCCCTCTAACTTGTCAAGTTGGAGATAAGACGAAGCTCTGTGGAGTTGTTTCGTTGGGTAATTCTTCCAATTTATATTTTAAATAATTTGACGCAGGTTTGGCATTTTTTTAAAACATGTTTTTTATTCAATAAAAAACATGGTTTTAAAACATAAAAAAAAACGTTTATTTTTAATAAAAAGAAAACATATTTTAAACAATAAAAAACTGTGTTTGTTTTTTATTTTAAATAAAACTTTTTTTTGTATTTAAAAAAACACGTTTTAAGCTATAAAAAAACACGTTCGAAACGAAAAACTGTTTTTTTTTTTTGCTTTTGCTTTTTAAAAAAAGTTTTTTTTTGTTTGTAAAAAACATGTTTCAAACAATAGAAAGCAGTTTTTTGTTTGTTATTAAAAAAAAACGTTTTTTTTTTTTTTAAAATATATTTTAAACAATAAAAAACTGTTTTTTAACATGTTGTTTTCCAACTCTGATATGACGTACGTTGAACCAAAACAAAATATGCAAACAATGACATGCGTATATGCTGGACAAAAATTCGCTAGTCCGTTTATATGGAAGTCGTACCCAATTAATTTTTCATACCCGACCTGAATTATTTTGCTAACCAATTTAGATTCCGTCAATTTCAAACTTTATTGTGACTCAAATCTCAACTTTTTGCGCTGCCTTGAATGAAATCCAATTACCTAATGCAGCTATATTTGGACAGGATTTGATTGCGGGAGGGGCCATCCTGGAGTCTATACAGAGCTTAATGATCCTGAAATATACGAATGGATTCTGGAGAACGCGGGGGAGCCGGACACTCCAACTCATAACTTCTGAATCTATACAATTGAATTCCCTCTTCTCGAGAAAAATAGCGACACGAAGATGTCCCATATGTTTTGAATTATTATAACATTTCAATACGTCCTTTTTAAGAGCATTACTCCCACCAACAATATTCCTGCTTCTAGCAAAAAGAAATTGACCCTGTAGGTCCAAAAATAATTAATTCGACTACCTAGGTTAACTTATCGTGGAGTCTATGCTGACTTAAGTTCTCCTGCAAGTTACGATTGGTTTGTTGAAAACACAGCGCAGGAGAGCCGGATACTCAGAATCAACTTATCAAGTGAAACGATTAAATGCACTCACAAATAATGTCCTGGGAAATCCCTAACCTGAGATAGTCCTGTCTGATTAAAATTTAAAAGTGTTTACATGTCACTTATTGCTTTTACAGGCCAGTAATAGTTGTAAGTCACAATATGAGGATGAAGGTAGTAATTGGTGGCAATCTGCAAGTGCGATTTCAAAAAACTTGTGTCTCGAGCCATACAATTGTATTGGGCTTAGATTTATTTGTACATCTCTAGAAAGTTCGTCCTGGTGCTAGCCTACAGTTCAAGATTGCAGGTGGCAGGATCAAGATGAATAAAGGTCTTACCGATACAAATAAGATTATGAAATCTGACGACTAAGATACATTTTTTGTTCCCACCGTTAAAATGAAGTCGTAAATTGGACCGTATTTAATACTTTATCGTTGGCTTGTCTGCGACTCCTCCGATCTTCACAACCCAGTCGTATATGTCGGGATCGTTGAGCTTAGTGAACATAGATGGCCTCCCACGTCCACAGCCCATCCCTAAAAAAAAAAAAAAAACGTGAATATTTTGTTTGAAATTATAAAAGTGAACATGGATGGCCTTCCAGGTCCACATCCTGTCCTTAGAAATACCGCCAGAAAAGTTTTTGTTTCGAATTATAAACGGGCTGTAAAATTTGATTGATAGAAATAACATAATCTTGAAGTGTTCCAACTAGCATGCAATTATTAATAGTGCGCAGTGTTTTGCCAATATTGAGTTACCCGCAGATAAAAGGCCAGCCATAACTTTCTTGCTCTCTCCATCTGGCGCCGGATATTCAATAGTAAGCGGCCCACCTGAGTCGCCTGCGCACGTTTGATCTTTGCCCCGGCTAGCGCTCTGTACGCTAATAAAGTAATTGAAAAATGCGAACACGTATTAAACTTTCTTGTATGGTCACATCAATATTCTTAAGCGCATTACCTAGGTATAGTATATGCCTTACCAAAGAAGCCTTTCTCCCTTGAACTCGTTTATAAAGAAGTCCTGCTTGGTAAGATTATACATCATCTCATTACATTCGGTAGCATGGTCAAGGATCTCTAGTGTCGTAATTTGAAGAATATTTGGGAACTTCTTCTTTCCCACGCCAAGAGTACTGTTCATACCCCAGCCGCTGAATAATCCTATTTCTGGGATTTAAAATCAATTATTATTAAGATACTAATGAAGCGTGTGTATTTTGTTTGCCCTCTTAAATATAACTTTTACCAGTTATCATGTTCGACAGTCTTAAAATTATTACAGTGCAGCTGAAACATAATTAGCTGAACGTTATTGTTTTTAGAAATTCGTGGAAACTCGTAAAAATTCAATTGACCTGGCAAAAACGAAAACAAAAACATATCCACCAGTGTCTGAATTTCTGATGTTAATTTTCATCTAAAGGTGCTCTACAATTTGGTTTCAGCTCCCAAGAGCGGCAGTTTATCGACCAAGAGCTATATTTCGACGGCCAATAAAATACCAAGTCATAATGAAGCCACATACTTCCAACCAAGTTGACCTGAGGTACAGGCGGCAGAATGTCAATGGGCTGAATGACCTCCGTGTAAGTGAACCCGGAGTCCAGCTTGACTATGGCAATATCAAATTCTCCGTTCACTTTGTCATATGGATCCAGCGTCCCTTTGTAGGCCGGATGTATAATTGTGCGGACGGCACGGCGTTTCTGTTGAGACTCTTCGTGTTTCCGTACTTCATGAGCTCCGGCTGTCAGGACGATGAGCTGATTGTACTCGGCTTCCCAGTTTGGATTGGTTGCTCTATTGAAGTCCACGCAGTGGGCGGCCGTAATAACTGTGTCTGCGTTGTAAATGGAGCCTGCACAGACTTTGGTTCGATTCCAGAGCATGTGGACCTGGAACGGTCGCTCACCTCGCTCTTCGGTCCGGCCATCCGAAATCCGGCCTTGGTTTAACATTGATCCTGATGAAGGTGCAGTACTGCAGATGCACTGGCACGAAGAACTTAAACTCAGTAGAGGAACGTTGAGGAGAATTAAAGCCACGAAATGGGGATAGACGTAAAGAGAAGGCATGGTAATACAAATACAAGAGTGATACTGGGTATAAAAAAAACTCAATCGTAAGCGGTAGCGGCGCAAAATCTCTACCAGTGTGCAGAACAATATGCGGCTAACTATTACTAAAACTTTGCGTAATGTATTTTGGAAATATGAACTGAAATCAAAAGTGAACGTCCCACACTTTGTTTGAAATATATATTATTTGATAGGTACTACAATAGTAAAATAGTCCGCAGTTAGTTTAATAGATCCTACATTAATAGATTAGAATGGCAAACAAACTTTTCGATTCCTTTCTGTCTGAGAACATGAACCATGAACCACTTTTCGTTTTATAAAGCTGCATCTATAAAGAATTAGGTCGCTGTACTATCTTGTCTAACTATTTTAAAATTATGATCGACTTTGCACTGTCCGCAACCAACACGTCACATTTCTCAACGTATGCTTACCAAAACAATCACAAAAAGCTGATTTCAGCAGCCTGTGACCAAAAGATGTACCCAAAATCTGATTATTTTAAAAATGATTCTGTTTCTCTCCTTCTGGAAAAAGACTCTAAAATCTGAGTGGTTTGAAAAAATTCGTTCTGTTTCTGTCTTTCTGAAAAAAGTATCGCAAATTTGAGTGTTTTGAAAAAATGAGTTCTGTTTATATCTCTATGAACAAAAGTCTCACAAATCGGCGCATTTTAAAAGAATGCCATCTGTTTCTCTCTTTCTGAGAAAAAGTCTCAGAAATTTGTGTGTTTCGAAAGTTTGAAATACGTTTTGTAAGTTATCCACTTTTAAATGCAGTTTGATATGGCGCTTTACGTCGTCAGAGTTTATATAGAAGTGATGCATGGACTATTATGCGTCGTATAATTTGAGGTGGTATAGCCTTCGTTATATGATAACTAAGGTCTAATAAAGCACATAATGAGGAAAGAAGCAGCCATAAATCCAGATCTAAACCCTCCCGAAATTAGGTTGTGTTTAGATATTTAAAAGGTGCTTCATCAATATTTTTAAAAAAGAAAAAGTTATTGCATAATGTGCTTCACGGAATTTGAGTTTATATACAAGTGTTGCTCGATCTAAATCATATACTTTACTTTCAGTTTTGATATAATTAATGTTAGTGTAACGTGATCCGAACGGTGCTTTTATCGTACATAAGCTTAGTGAAGTGATCGCTGAAGAGAACCATGTTAAATACTATGCTTGCTAAGCAGCCTAAAGAGCAGTTCTAAACCAATTCGAAATTTAATTGTGTTTGGATATTTTGAAAGCGCGTCATTGATCTTTTTTTTTTAAAGTTATTGTACAATGTGCTTCACGTAGTTCGAGTTTATATACAAGTGATGCTCGATCTATATAATATACTATGCGTTGTTTACTTCGAGTTTACATATAATTCATGTTAGTGTACTTGATCTGAACGATACATGCTTTGATGGCATATACTACCTTCAATTGGAAAATTGTTAAACGCTTAGCCGCGCGACCCGTGAAAAGAGCCATGTCAAATATTTTACTTCTCAGGACTTGGCAGCAAATACGAGGAAATACGGCATGGAGTGAGCGATAAATTTCATCTTGTTAAGAGTTGTAAAAATTTCGTTACATTATAACCGGTCTTACTAGGTGCGGGTAGAACGATCGCGTCGAAGCAAAGCAGAAATTGTCTTATTATGCTCAATTACATATGAACTGTACGGAACAGTTTGGGGTGGGACAGACGGAGAGACGGACACCCGGATCATCCCATAAGACATTTCGGTCTAAAAAAAAGTTATGCCGTATGTGAATACCAAGTGTGAACATAGGATATTTAGGGTTAAAGGGTAATCCCTTAAACTGCCAAAAACCTGGGAACGTTAGCAGTAGCATGTACTGAAAAGAAGGGTGACGGTATAAATTTCACGTGAAATAACGTAAAAATTACGTGATCGTACAACGTGAAACGGTCTATTTATACCTGCAACATGTACTGAACAGGAAGGTGAACGATTAAGTTTCACGTGAAATAACATAAAGATACGCGATCCTACAACGTTAAATTCTCAACTTCTAGCCGATTAAATAAAAGCCTTGGTATCATTCTTTGGTTCACATAAAAATTATTAATTCCCATACTTTGATTTGGGCTGAAATCTGTATTTTTTCGGCAGCATTAAATACAATACTTTTTTTATTGTCCGCTGGACAACCGCGCCAGCCTCAGTCAATACCAATAGTCAAACTCAACGCGAAACAATGTAGGGCCTGCATTATCGATGATCCAGGAATCCTCGCCACCTGCTACCCGAATTAAAAATGTAATAGAAAACCCCGGCAACCTGCGTCCTAAAAGGCACAACAATTACGGAATTGTTTTCCCAAATTTCTATCTTCTTAAGCAGGGACAAAATTGACTTGGGTTCCGTTGCTCGCCAGTGGCCTTATTCTCATCTTCTCGCAGATTTGCTAGCTAGCAACTTTGCTAGAACTCCGAGTTGCTAGCGCTTGGAAAAT
>JAQFZY010002454.1:0-11737 GCA_034696285.1 Hypogastrura burkilli
AAATTGAGTTCAAGTTGTATGCAAGTAAAATTGAGTTCAAGTTGTATGCAAGTAAAATTGAGTTCAAGTTGTATGCAAGTGAAATTGAGTTCAAGTTGGATTCAACTAAAATTGAGTTCACTTCAGTTCAAAATTTCTGTTAATTATTCCGATGTATGGCAATATGATAAGCTTCGTTGTAAACATACCTCCTCCTTGTGTAAACATCTAAACAAGTTATAATTTTTATATTGTTCTTAATAAATCTTTTTTCACTATTTTTACAGTTATAGAGAAGCCTAATTACATTTTCTCAACCTATGCTTATACTGTAGCTTTTTCGACCCGTTATAGGCATCTAGTTTGCATATTTCGTGTAAGCATTGTTATAACATACAGAAGAGACCCTTTATAAGGCCAATATTTAATTTAAATAAATGAAAGGTGACATTGTGTAGCCATTGAGAGTCCAGCGTGTAATGGATGCTGCTCAGGGACGACAAGGTGTTCATGGTACAGGTCCGTTTCTTTCAGTACAATCAATGTTCTGCAATTCGCACGCTGGTGGGACGCCACGGAGAAAACGGCGGTCACTCCAGTTGAACAATCGGCGAAAAAGCCGCTTACTATAAACAAGAAATAAAAAATGCATTTAGAAAAAGCAAGCTACCCTGAGCTTAAGTGTGTAATAGAAAGGAAGAAACAAGTTTCAGAAGTCTAGGGTTAATTTGCTTTCCATCTCAGGTCCTCCGTTGACCATTAGTTATTTTACGTGAATTAATTTATTTTGTTATAGCCTTAATTTAAACTGGAGGACCTTCGCGGACGCGCAAATTAACCCTAGACTTCTGAAACTTGTTTCTTCCTTTCTATTGCACACTTAAGCTCAGGTTAGCTTGCTTTTTCTAAACGCATTTTTTATTTTAAATTTTTTGACTGTCAAATTTTTTTAAACACATATTATCGAATCCAATTTTCTAAAGGTCCAACGAGACTGATAGCTTGCTCCGTATTGCACTCGTAATTTGGCTTATCATTCGTACATGTAAGTACTGTATGTGGTCCATATAGCACACAGTACATCGTAGGATGGGTGCTGATTCGCACAAATCTACGACTTAACATTGTATGTACAAAAAAAATTGGTATTAGTAGACGTAAATTAAGACAATTACCGTTACTACGGGTAACGCCGAACGTCGATGGATTGCTCCTGATAATTGGAATTGTGCTCCAGATAGGTCAGTAAAAGGTCAGATATCTCGGGACCCCGTTGACCCATTGAGGTCATAAAAAATCGACACTTTGATCTGACTTGTATTATCTAGACCGCGTTTACCAATTTTTATGCGTCTATAAGTTTTGACGTACATGGAGCCGTTTAGTCGGAAAGTGCCGTGGCTTCATTTTGAGACCTGCGGAAATGCATACCCTACGGGAGGTAACTTGTCCGTATTTATTTACGGACCTAAATGTTGGCAAGGAAAAGTTACCTGTCCGCTCAGGGAAAGAATACGTACTGTACGAATTCATAACATCATCCTGCTGAGCTGGAATACGTTCACGCTTTCACAAGACTAACTTCGCCAAACACTACGGTTCACTCTGTACAAAGCAAATCGCGCCATAGCTAATGAGTAATGACAATGACTAACCTGATGATCATAGCGACCACAATGGCCATCCCGATAAGAATCCCAAAGTACAAGTTATCTCTTGATTTGTAAAAGTGCACGTGCGGAAGGGTAAAGTTGAATTTTCCAGGTTCAGCCAATGGGTGAAAGTTGAAATCTTCCCTGGCTGCGTGATCTTTTCCGTCGTGATCTCGTCCAAACTCCATGCTCAACCTGCTATTGTCTTACGCGTTTGCAAAACCCAGGAACGTGTGACAGGTACAAGAGAAAGCGATGAAGTACCCAACTTTAGCTTTGAGTATTCATCATTTTCTGGTTAATATGCGCATTCGATCAAGTTATGATCGGTAGATTCATAGAAAGCCTAAAAAAAATACGGTTATGAAAAGATTCGATACAATGAATGTTTACTTCTATTCTCGGAATTATTTATTCTAAAAAAAAATGTTTGTGAACTGTCACTCAGTTTTTATTTATACCTTCGAGTATGTCGCGCAGATTCGCTTTGCTTAAAAACGTTTGATGAGTCACCGTTTCCGTTTAATACACAAGAGTTTGCGGGGACGTACGACTAAACTTCGTATGGTAAGTTTATGTGATATTAGGATTAATCAACTCACAATAACTATGCGTCCCTGCGGATGACTTATCGGCGCCATACTTTTTTTGAGTAATATTTACGACGTATATACAATCGTACATGACAGGCGGATGTTGCTGGATGCAGATGCTGATACGAAATTTGACATTTATTTATAATAGCATCAATATTAACTAACAGGAAAGCTGCTTTAAATTAAATAATAATAGCAGAAAGTGATTCATAAACGTATGATTCCATGAAATTCGTTCGATTATAGAACTTTCCTTGTCACAACCACATAGATTAGCTATCATAAAATGAAGAAATTGCAAAACTTTTATATAAGCGTAACGCTTATGATAAATGCAAATAGATTGATATTGATACACGGTAGCTATGCGCTTTGATTGTACATAGCTCTTACAGTGAAAAGGTATGACTTCAATAGATTTAATCAACATACAATTTGAATTAATGGAGCAATACTTACAGCTAATCATTAGTCAAACATATATATCGGTAACTGTAAGTTCCGTCCACCATACAGTGCATTAATTTCATAAACAATGGTAGTTTTTACAAATAAGGAAAGATAAAAACAAGAAGCTAATACAAGAGTAACGGATCTTATAATATCAGATATGAAACTCACTCAGGCATAAATACGCTATTGGAAAAATTTTTTACTGAATAACAATCCCACTTTAGAATAAAATTCAAGCCGAGGTCACAATTTACATTATCCGAAACAGCTTACTCAATCGGACAAGTAGAATGTTGTTCAGGCGTCTGAAATCCGCACTGCTGCTCTGTTGACAGCGTCAAACCAGGTCTCGTTAATCCACGTTATTATTTTATTCACAACTTTGGGAAGCGTGAGAACTATCAGTAAGATAAGAATAGCATAAAGCAGAATTTCTACGTGAATCGGAATTGAGCACGTGTTACTCCCACCTGCTCCATTAGCTCCACGACCCAAGTAAGCCAGCGCCGCGTCGATCCCACGCAAACGGCACAAAATGTAAACAGTAACGCCAAATTGTGTGAATTGCCCGAGTGTTGTAACAAGTGATGCCTTGTAGAACTCAGCCTGGACCCACCCCGAAACCGTCACAGGAGCCGGTTTGCGAGAATCAATGTCCATTAAGTTGGCCAGACTGTCAAACCGCATGCCTGTACTCAAATCTCGATCATGAGGCTGACTTTGCCAATTCTCCAGAGTCGTCCACTGAGCTGGGACTAAGCACACCAGGGTAAACGGGGCCAAGTCTTTAGTACAAGTTTTACTAAATGACTGGCCTAATACTTTGTTCCCCATAAGAAGTTTACAGCCGCAGCGCAATGATACTTGAACAGCGCCAATGTCAACGTCATGATGCACCGGATGAACTTCATTGCCGCAACGAACTTGGGCACCGTCTTTTGGTAAGTTAGTTACCACAACGGCCGTGTCTGAAATTTGAACAGGGAGTACAGTTACGTCGTCCCTACAGCTTACATGGCAGACTTTCTTCAGGACAGACACAGGAGCCTCGGTCAGAATTGCCCGGACGCACATATGCTCCTGAGTATCAGCAGTGCTTATCTGAAAATATTTATAAATGCCAAAATTACCTTCCTAGCCACTGCCCGTAAAAGTTATGACATTAGAATAATACCTGAAACATAAACTGATTTGATAATCTGCTAAGAATAGGTGCATAAAAATTAAAAAAAAATCTAGTAAAATATTAACATAGGCAGTGTTTTTTCTCTCTATGTAAACCAGTATTATAGTTGGCCTACTTTTGTTTATATATGCTTGTATTATACTTTCAACGCGTTTTACATTAACGAATGTCGAACGACAGGAGGGCCGCTTCATGGTCTGGCTTACATTACCCATACTAAATTGTACAATGTACAGAAATGTACGAGGAATAGACAAACGTGATCGTTAATGTGAATGTTGCCTATATTATAGTAAAATATGTAACTAGTTTGACTCATACTAAACCTAAGTAAACTCAGCGCTAACGTACGCTAATCGATGTAGTAAATAACAAAACTGTAAATACGTATCAGACTCAATTAAACTATGCTCTATGCAGTAAAAGGGTAACGTGCATGTGATAAACATTTAATAACAACTTCAATAATGTAAGCAATAACACAACCACGGGCACTTAGACGTCCGTTCTTTAAATTCAATGAACGTTTATGATGTAGGATAGAAGTTATGCCATTGTAAACAATTTTTAACTTACCGCAGGAACCCTGCACTTCTGTTGTGTTTGGGGGGAGCACATGTCTTCGTCTGGAAAATATAAAAATAACAAAATATTCAGTATGTAAATATTTTGATATACACAATTACGTTATACACGCGCATTTTTCCGTCAAAAAGTATTGAATAATACTAACGAAGGGTCTGTAAAATACGCTGGATTTGATTTGTATGTAAGTATGCAAAGGAGTGCGGCCAAGAATTTCTTTTGCAATACATTTAAATTAAAGTGTGTAATTATTACTTGTAAATGCGTTTTTGGAGTGCGAAAAATTCTTACCTAGGTCAGTTATGGGATAAACTGATGAAGTTGTCAAATCCTTGATAATGTAAGTACTAGGAAGGTCAAAGTCGCACGTCTGCTCCTTCAGGCGGAAAGATAGTCCTTGAAACCTGTAGAGCACGAAGTTTGAGGTTGAAGGCTTCAAGGGCACAGAAACAGCAACAATTCCTCCTGATTCATAGAAACTGCAGCGAGCGGAGTCCGACTTGAAATATTTAATGGCATCATCAACAGGCCAAACGAGTTGAAGGTCCTTCGGTAGTTGCTGTTCCAGCTCCTCTAGCTTCCTAGAAACTTGATTCGGAGAAACGAAAGAAATTGGAATTTCGTTCGCTCGGCACGCACTCAGAGCTTGGGAATGTACAGAAAACACCAGTGACTGGTACAGAAGAGACGACACATCAGACATTGTGTACACTATTTCGTGCATAAAATCACCATAGACAGTGTCGAAAATGCTTTTATTTCGATTCTGGAGTCTTTCAAAAATGCCTTCTTGCTTCAACTGAATATCTTTTTCTCCAAACCACTCTAAACTTGCGATTTCGGACATAGTGTTGGCGAACTTCAGGAAAGGCAGGAATCTTTTTGGGGTAACTAACTTTGTGCTGAGAAGTGAAAGCAGGACGTCCTTCTTCGAAGTGAAGAGATTCTTCATAACGTCTAAGAACATGGGTGCCGCTGAAATCCCAGCCCGAGCAAGAATGGGTAAGATAACTCCTCTTTTGTTGCGTGGGGAAATAGCTTTGTTCTCTAATGCTGCTGAAACCGCCTTATACCAATCAGTTCCCACAATCTTTGCTATTGGAGCAAATTCTGCTTCTTCTAGTACGTCCGGGCTTCCGTCGGTGGCGAACTCTACTGCCTTCAATCCAGTTGGACTGATCATCTGCCTCAATAATTGATGCATGGCGTATGTGTCTTGAATAATACTCCTGGTGTCATTAAGTGACAAACAATGGATATAAGAATAACCAGCGCAGGAGACGTTGCGCAATTGTTCCATTTCCGGAAGTATTGGTATGATGAATAGCATAAATTCCTCCTCTGTGTACAAGCTTCGTTCCAGCGTAGCAATTGACGATCCTGAAGTTAGCTCGTACAAGACTTTTTTTGGGGTATCAATGTCACTTTCTTCATTTTCGTTTTCACTATCCAACTCTTCAATTCTGAGCTGGGTGGATTTAACCACCCAGACAATAACGCAGACAAGTACAACTTTCCACATTTTACTGCTTTATGAATCAGAAATATGTCAAAGTCTTTTGATCAATAAGCTCAACGGCAGACTGAGTGAATTAGACGCTCAACAATAGTCACACGTTCCGTTTTAGGGTGAGGAGAGAAGTGAAATAGGTAAGATTAGCTCCTGCCATTTCTGCTCACTTTGGCATGCGTAACCTTTTATGTTTTTTACTGTACTTTTTCGGTGCTGTTTTAAAGCCATTTGAAAGTGTACAACAGGGTTCACAAGTGTATATCCCTCCACCCGATCCAGAAATCGCCATTATAATGTTCCGGCAGTACCGTAATGATTCTAATGAAAGCCCGGGTCAGGTTTTAAAAGTGGATCACTGAAACCAGGTCATCTTCAGGGGCCCGGCCATAAATAAGAGTTAACGCGAATATGAGTTGCCTAGTAGGTCTTAAAATATGCCGTAATATTTTTATAACACAATATTGTAAAGTTCGGTTGTTTTTAATAATAATTATTATCTTAGTTTATATTTGGGTTGCTGTTACGTATCTAGAAACATAGGCTTCAGGCAGTCCGATAATCGATTTAACTTTGTTCTTAACGTTTGAATTACCGTAACAAATGTTTCGCCCTGATATACGTTAGGCAATATGACCGTCAAAAACGAAATCCGGCTATCTTTAGAATCATTACGGCAAATGTATAATTCAAGTTCTACTCTAAGCTTCTTGAACTTGATTGGCGCTTGTGATCGAAGGGGAGTGGTTATGAGGTTTTTATAATTGCAAAAGTTAGGCAAAGTAGGCAGTCTAGCATTGGCGTTTAGCTGACCAGATTGTACGCCTTGATTCTTGTCTTTTCTGAACATTAGAAACCTCTGCGTTGGAGTTGGTTAAAAATGGCAAAAGTATACCATACTAAGGGTATAAGAATCTACCCGGAAGCAGCCAAAATAATTATGAACCCAGATAGAGAACTTGTGTCTACTTCAGCAGCAGTTGATTTACCAACATCTAATACGGTTAGTTCATAGCTACCATACAACAAATGCAAAAGCAGCAGTAATATTAGCACGCCTCAGTTGAACCTGGTAATATAAGAATTTCAGTGCTCCGTTGCGCTTGTAGTGAACTTGCGTTTTCATTTTGTCAACCACAGAACTTGTTTTTTGGATTCACAGGTAATGGTATTTGAAGTAACAGATGAAACGACTGATCCCTACTGGCGCGAAGGAAAATGGGAATGGAAACAACTACGAACTCGGATTTTTCCACGAAAAACGTTACCTCAACTGTGGCGAAAGCTGGAATACGTGTTGATGAGTGATGACAATCAAGTGGACTTCCATCGTTTTGAATATTTTGATGCAGGTACTCCAATAATCATTGGTGCTTTTGCTTTAAAGTTTTCCTTTACAAATATTACCGTACCATTTGTACGCATAAGTAAAAAGCTATTATTAATATTACTTCTATTACTTTAACTCGTCAAATTGGCTTTCGGCACTTTATGACGGACTATTACTATTTAAAGCTAGATAAAAAACAACTGCTTTCAGGAATATACTCTTAGCAGCATACTCGGTGTTCATAGTTATATTTTCTTGTTGTTTTTAGGCGCTGCGGTTGAACCAACAGTTACCGGCTTCACTCACAAGTATGTCCTGTGCCATTATTCTGGAAAATTCAAAACAGAACATTGGCGTCCGTGTAAGAAACCGCACGGAAATTGGAAGTCGGATACGGAGAAGAGCTGGGCATTGAAGGCTTTGGATTTGAAAAGCAAGGTGTCGCCACACAAACCTACAGTCGGATACAAACGAACAGGTAAACTCGATGCTCCAATTAACTTCATTCACTAAACCGATTAAGCAGAAAGGCATGAGACGGAACGATAGCAGTTATATATATATACATATATATATATATATGACTCACCTATGTTCTTCTAATTATTTCTAGGGTGCATGGGCCACCGTTGTTATCAGTATCACAAACTCACCCATGTTCCATGCACCCTAGAGTTAGAAGACGTAGTTAGTCGTTCCGCGTTAGCGCGGGCTTGTCGCTTATATATTTACCTTAAAAAAATCATTATTCGAATTTATTTCACACGATTACGCTTCAACTACGACTTGTATTTTGAAAACAGTACCTTTACCAGATAAAGGTTTAGATATTTGTTATCTATCCAAAATCCGTAAAGGTGGAGTTTACTAAAGCCGATGATCCCATCATTCCACCCTCTTTTCCTTCCGATCCGCCGTTTAATTTGAATTCGATATCAGCCAGAGCATAAAGGGCCACTCCGTTAGGTAATTTCAAGTCATTTATGTTGGCAAATAATAAATCCAGATTGAATATACAAATATATTTGTCGCGTATCTAATATTATGGAATATGCAGGCACGCACTACTTGCAACTGCTGGTTCTCGGAAAGGAAAATACCCCGGCGGCACTCCTCGAAATATAAAACAAGCACAAAATCTTGCATACAACGAGAAAAGAAAACTGGCGGAACATAATCATGATGACCTTTATTCGGTGTATGCGCATTCATTCGAACTTTCTGGGTTCATACGTCGGTTTCTGCTGATCCCACAACTTGTTATAATTTGCGGACATATGGAATTGACAAAACATCTTACATCGGCTTGGAAAAGCTGCAAGCGTGTTGTTTTTAACTACGACACCAAATACGGTAAAAAATCGCCGTACTACCTATCCATCCTTTCGTGGCGGCACATCATGATCAAGACTAATCCTGTAATCGGCGCCTTGTACTGTCTACATCAATACAGCGATCAGGAGCCCCACAACGAATTTTTTGCATATCTGAGAGATACATACCCACAGTTGAACGGCCCAAACACAGTTATAATAAGCGACAGAGAGGCAGGGATCAGGTCTGCTATCCGACGGTGCTTGCCGGACGCTGTACAGCTCTATTGTTGGTACCACGTTGGCAAGGTGAGACATTTCTATTCCCTGAAAAGTAGTATGTTATATATTTTGTCTAGAAGTTAGGCTACACTCTACTACTTAGTTACTTATACATGTATTTAATCATGTGTTTCAGAACATTCGTCGGTGGTGCACGTCTGCCTTTGGTCAGCGGGCTGCTTTCAGATACTGCAAGGAAGCAACTGTATACTGTACCTTCTGTCCAGCCCGGGACCACTTGAATATGATGAACTATTAAATCAGCTTTCTCCAAATTGGCCGGATAACTACAGGCAGTATTACATGAAGTTCCAGGATGCTGACATTCGTGCCAGTGCCAGATGGGTGCTGGAAGATATGGAGTTGTACAGTAGTCACTCAGGAATCACAAATAATCCAAGGTAATCATATTTTACTAAATGCCTTACTTTTGTGATTATTAATGACCGTTACGTCAGCTATGGTAACAGTTCATTAGGTATTTCTCTCGCCCACTGGAAAGTGTAAACAGGCTCAAATATTACTGGATATTTTGTCTGGAACAAGGATCCTATTTTCAGCATAATTTTTGATTTTCAAAATGGCTTATTTTTATTTCTTGTTACGATGTTTAGGGTTTAACCACGTTCATTCCCTGAACTTCAGTATTCAAATCGCATTCATATTATTCGTTATATCCGTTTACAACGACTTCTTCCGTATGCATTTATTAGATGCTTTATCATTTTTAGTGAGTCCATCAACGCTGTTATTGGAAGGGCGTTGAATAGACGCGAAGCCACTTTTACTGGGTCAGTATCTGCTATATACTTGCTTCAAGTGTGTCATCAACTTGATATTCAACGAGCACTACTCCGAGAAGGTGGAGAATGGAGGGTCAAGAATAATTTCATTCAAAGTAACGTTTATATACCCGAAAACTTTAGAGATGTCGTTGATCCAGCTGTAATAAGTCCACTGATCGTCAACGGGATCATTCCTCAGGATACGAACATAATCCGCAGCAGACAACTGCCAACATCAAGAGAATTGTCCACTATACCCGGATTAGCAAACTTCTTCGTTGCAAAAGACCGGGTACATCATGTCGCGCAAGATAAGGTGTTTATTGTGAATGGATTCAATAACCAAAAGCGCATGGTACTTGAATTATATATTTATATTATTATTCAAACATTTGCTTAAAATTATAATGTGCTTTTTTCTAAATGGTATTTTTTTAAACTTAAATCTCTAACGCAGGTTGATCTGAGGGATAAGAGTTGTACGTGCATTCGGAAAGGCAACTGCGAACATCTTTTGGCTGTCTACAAATCAATCAGTAAATATTTCATCAAACTAATATCGAAAGCATGCTGGCGAATAATAAATAGCTGCAATACGAAATTTCTATTATTAATTACTACCAGATATGGATGGAGCTTTAGCAATGCCAAAAGCATCAACAACGGGACTTGGCGGCCTCTATCGAGCTAACTGTCCCAAAACTACAGGGAAGAAGGGACCATCCCGAGGTCGTATTCGCAATCCAGTTGAGACTCAGGAAGGGATGTATGGAAATCAGAGTAAACAAGACAGTCTTAAAAAAAATGATTTGCAGCAAAGAGGTGCTACAAAAAGTTTTCCGGAATGTTTCGTATGTGCTTTACCGTTAATTGATTAGTAAGTTAGTATTTTTCTTATTCTATAGTTGAATCTGACGAAGATGTTCAATCGGAACTAGACGTGATGGGTTGGCTGGATCTAGATGAGTCGAGTGAAGTCTGTGCTTTCGGGAAAGACGAGCATTCGGGAGGCGATCATACCTATTACCGCGTTCCAGGTAAGTTCCGAAAGCTAATATAATTATAATAAAATGCAACAAATAATTATACTGAACAATGTTAAAATATATCCCTCATCCTGTAACAGAAGCAGAAGTTGAAGTCGAAATTGCACCTCCCAGCGTGCAGCGCGCAGCGCAAAAGCAAAATCAAGGAGTAGCAACTGCAGTTGATATTCACGAAACGCTGTATGACATGCTGGACTTGTTGCCCATAGCAAATCCTACTAATGTGAGAAAGAAACTGTTGAATACAGCTTTTGGGGATTTGATGTACATTGATTTGCTGTCATTAAAAGTAAGTATATGCAGTCGGAGTTCACATGATAATGTATGCAGAAATTAGATCAAGTCATACGGTTAAGCTCTTTTTAATATTTAAGTATATAATAGACTGGAATTTTGCTGTGAATGATAAACAAGTATAGTATGCACGTACTGGATTCTGGTAGGATTTCGTAACTAGAAACAAACTCTTCCGAACGATTTTTAAACCAATCCTTAGAACATCACGTGGAAAGAAGCTCTTCTTTCTTTCTGCTAAATCCTTTCTCCTGTTTCAAATGCTACCCGCAGAAAGAACAAACACCTTCCAAACCTTCTCGCTGCTAGCATTAAAACCAATACGAGTTACTTTCTGGTATATTTCGTGCAAAGTGCAAAGTATATCTCGGTTATATTTTGAATAATTTACTTACATGAAACGTATTGATATCTGGAAAGTCACATTATCTACTTCACAACTTTCGAGTGTTAAAAATTATAATTTTTAATATTTGCAGGTCTTATTGGACCCAAATGAAATCAAGGCACTAGATTCATATTCTCGTCAGAGAAGTAAAGAGAAGTTTACACAAGATAACGTTGGCTGGATTAGTGATATTGTGCTGCTTGAATTCGCATCACGAATATCTCAAACTGTAGTCGTATTCGAGACTTGGGAAACTTTGCACATTGTGTCAGGATTGACATCTAATTCTGGCAAAGAAGAAGGTTCTCAAATACAAAAGTTGGAACCAAATCCTGAGA
>JAQFZY010002455.1:0-11736 GCA_034696285.1 Hypogastrura burkilli
TCAATCAGATTTCCTCGCCAGTCTTGAAATATTTCGAATTTTAGCGTTTTAATTCCGTTAATTATTCTAAAATAAATCATATTTTACTTATAAGTACTAAGTTTAAGGATTTGTGAGTACTTTGAGGTAATTGGTGAGGACATCTGTTTAAATTGGTGAGATATTTCGAATTACTTGGTGATGACTTAAATGGCAGCCTATTTAAATTAGTTGTTGGTGTTAGCATACTTACAAAGTATAAATCAGCCTGAATGAACTAGAGAATAAAATAAATTAATTGTGCACTGTTGTAAATATAGGCATAGTTTATCTTTTAACGTCTCGACAATTATTCGGACAAATTCGATTTTTTCCGCGATCCGATTTATACTTTGTTGGCTCAATTTTACACATGCATATGCTAATTTGAATACTTTTTCTATTGATTATATATTATTTTATTTATTTTTCATTAGTAGTAGCCTTATTTATTGGCAGCTTTATTATTAAGTCGCAGTAATCTTATGACAGAAAACCTAATTTTGAGGCTTGCCTCCCTAGGTGGGGTGAACCACACACTGTGATTTTACATCGTGGCCAAAAGGGATTCGGGTTCATACTGCGGGGGGCCAAGTCGGACTCCCCACTCATGGAGCTCCAGCCGTCGGATCGATTCCCGGCCCTCCAGTACTTGGATGACGTGGATGTTAATGGGGTGGCGGATCGGGCGGGACTCCGGAAGGGAGACTTCATACTCGCTGTACGTCCAGTCTAATTTCAGCCTTTTGGTCAATATTCATTCCCGCTGTTCTTTTTTGTGGCAGATAAATGGGGCTGACGTGTCCCAGTCCTCACACGAGGCCGTGGTGGACTTTATCCGTAAATCCGGTGAGCTGGTCTCGATGACTGTTGTCGGCCTCTCTCTGCCCTCCAACGGGGAGCAGGAGAACTCAAAGCCCGGCTCCCCGGCCTCCCTGACCTGTGACCAAGGGTCAGGCGGAACGCCAAGGGCTCAGTACCACTTCGCTACGTTGCCCAGGAAGTACTCAGGTAGAGGAGTCACTCTTACCAAAATCCGGAAGTAGAGCTCGCAATTATGCACTATAATTGTAAAGAGTATCTTGTTTTAGGTTCAAGTGGACCAAGCGTGCCATCCCCGCCGCGTCGTGACCCCAACACAAGTCTGAGCGTGGGGCGGGCGAGGGCCAAGTCAATGGTGGCAGCTCTGGCGGATTTAGGTAAGCTCTTGGCTGTGAATTCTTAGTATTGTATGTTAAAAATTAACGTTTGACCTTGCCCCCTTCCTAGATTGTCCGAACAATATTGGGCCAGAGAGTGGAGGCGTTGGAGCCAAGTCTAACTCTGTAGACTCAATCGCTGGGAAGCCGCCGCTTCCACCAACCTCCATCTGCACAAATGGTACGCTTCAGCCCAAGACCGCCTCGATCCGGGCTAGGCCAACTTCTAGTCGAATCACGGCCACTGAGATTCAGGAAATCTTTGCCGAGAAGGCCCTAAACGGAGAGCCGGCCTCGAACGGGAAAGGCGGCTCTCACTCACCGGGAGCCGGTGGACACAAGATCTATGCCAGTGTGTCGGAAATGAAGCGATCCAAGGTAGGAATTTCCCTTCAAATTACTACTAAATAATTAGTATTACATTGAATTTTATTAATATTTTTAAGTTAAGTTCTATTCCGTGGGATTTCATTACAAACTCGTTTTTCTCGTCGAATGAGTCCGTTGATTCTATATAACGGATTACATGGATTAGGATGGAATTAAGAATTCACTGCAAGTTCTTAAAACAAGTGTCAGTCAGAGGTTCAAAAATCTAATTTATTTTAAATAATTTAAAAATCGATAAACTAGTGAAACCGAAAGTAAGACAATTAAATTTACATCGTAATTCCTGTCAATATGTCAATGTAAACAGTAGCTGTCTTATAATAAGTCTCTAACATGCAGTCTTTGTTTGCAGTCTGGACTCAAGAGCAAGGAGGCTGCAAAGCTCCACAAGGACTTCCACAGCACGCCTGACCTCAAGGAATTTGTTAAGAACAAGGACGGGACGATTAGTCCGGTGAAGAAGGCCCGGAACTCGCACGAGACCAAGTCCCTGAGTCAAGAGAGCCTAAACAAACTAAAGGGGAATCCCCGCCACTCCTGGGCCTGTATTTCCACGGCAAATCGTGACCTGCTAGAACGGAACTACGAGAACTCCTGGAAGAACATTGAGAAGGTTCTCGTCAAAGACAAGGTCAACGGGTCGGGTACACGTGATGAAGGGGCCGAGAGTGACGGGTCCGCCAGCTCCTCCTCTGGTTCCTCAGGAGAAGAGACGCCAAAGTCCTGTCCCAAGGCCCCAGTCCTCACACAGAGCGAGTACCGTACCATTAAGCCCCTCCGACCAATCCAGTCAAAGACGCTCCCGCGCCGTGCTTCCACCGGCTGCACCTCAATCGGGCCCGCCGAGCAACAAACAATCATTAACCTCGTCCCGCCCGGCCAAGTGATCAAGGTGGACGTCTCCAAGTCCAAAGAGTATGCTAGTCTGGAGCTGAGCTCCTCAGGCCTCAGCTCCAACTCAGTCATGTCCAGCTTTAAGCCGACAGACAGTGCCAAATTATATGCGAGCCCGGATGACCTCAAGTCGATTGGCTACCGGGAGTCGGGCATGGAGCCCAATAATATTTCAACACTCAAGAAGACGGTTCGGTCCCATAGCTTACCGCGCGGCAAGGAGGAACAGAGTCGGAACATTAAGCCTGACTATGCTCAGCCCGAGTCTCTGAAGAACGAGAAGGAGAAGCTCCTTAATTCTGCTTCTGAGCTCACGAATGGAAAGGACTCCAAGGAAGCGGAGTTTGACCCGCAGAAGTCCCTTCAGGAGGCCAAAGAGCGGCTCAAGCCCGTTCTCAAGTCCAACCTTGTTAATAACAACCCGAAGGGGACGGACGGAGCAAAGATTCGGATTGAGGTCAAGCAGTCACCGCGCCTGGCCAGGAAGGCAGAGAAAACAGTCACGTTCCAGTCAGAGACGAGCACAAATTCTACTGGGAGCTCAGGTCAGTGTTGTTGCCTCTGATTTCATGTGATTTTAGGCGTGTCATTTGAACGGTGTGTGATTTCACTCAATTGTCATGAACAACATTAACACATTGAGGCCATATTAAAACACATCAAATCACACTGTGGTGTCATTTTATTGCAAAAGTGTGATTTCAATAGATTCTAATAAGTCTCAGGCATATTAAATTACATGGAATCACTTTAAATCACATTTTAGTATGTAGTGTGATATTAGAAGGAAAGTATGATTTCGTGTGATTGATGTGATTTGATGTGATTTCTATGATTTATGTGATGTATGTGATTTGGTGTGGTTTATGTGATTTGATGTGATTTATTATGGCAGACAGGGTGATGTGATGCGTTTTAAAAATTTCCTGCAATATTAAATCACATCAAATCACATCAACCAAATGTAATCAGACAATGGTGTGGTTGTATTGCTAAAACCTGATTTCATGGAACATTCCTTCAGGTGTTCCGAGCGGTGTGCCAGGTCAACTCTCTCACAGCCTCAGCGTGGACGAGTTCCAGAAGGTCAAGTCGAGCCTCAAGAGCTCCAAGTCCTTTCCGAACGACCTTGGGGGGGAGGACCATGACGGGGACGGGAACTCTTCGAGCGGGGTCAGCTCGGACGGGGCCTCCAATTCCAACTACGTGACCTGCGTTCCCATCAATCCCGACTCGGACAGCTCAGAGGACTCCTCTGACAAGACTTGGATCCTCAAGGAGGAGAACGGGGAGCCTGAGCCCCAGCCTCAGCAGCCAGTCGGTCTAAAACGTACAAATTCGGAGTCGGAGAACAATAACGTTCCCAACAATCATCACTCCACAGTCTTTCTCTCCTCCAACTCAAGCAAGCCAACGAATAATAGTCAGGCGGATCTCCCGCCGCCGCCGCCGCCAGCCAGTAGCAGTATCTACGGGACGCTGGGCCGGACCACTAATTCCCGGCCCACCGCGAACCTGACCAAGAACGCCGTTTCCTTAGTCAAGCTCCCGCCCCCAATGGAACTTGAGAGTGAGAGTGAGGACCGAAGTCCCCGGGCCACGCCCATACTAAAGAAGCCACAGGCCACAAATACTACGTCCTCCTCAACGTCCCCAATGTACCACACGCTCCAGCCCCAGAGATCCAAGTCAATGCTCCAGGAGCATCAGCAGGCCGCGGCGGCCCGGCAGTACCAGTACCAGGGTCAGGTCCAGGGCCCTACGCGGCAGGCCGAGAAAAGTATCGAGGAGAGCATTAAGCTCATTCGGATGCATGTAGAGGCGTTGAAAGTAAGTACGACGAGTTCCTTTTATATCTTTTCTTTATTCAGTTCAAAAACATTCTGCCAATAGTTTTGTATGAATATGAACTGATTCAATGAAGGCTGACAGTCTCTCCGCTTCGGAAACCGTCTTCCTTAAGGCTGCTCTGAGAGCTGAGGTCATCCGTAGATCTCCGTCTCTCGATTTGGGCCGGCTCGGCTATGAGGTCTAGAACAGAGTCGTAAAAATTTGATTTACTATTAGTACTCCCCAAAAATAATAGAGTTTAGGAGTAAATAATATATGAAAATGAAGAAATATGGATGTTGGAAAGAAATCTTTAGTCGGCTTATACGGGAATCATACACCACTCATATTCCATACCCGAGCTGAGTCATATTCTTTGGTTATCTAGATAATGTTTTGTGCAGAATAAATAAATAAATACAAGTAAAGGAATAAGACCTGTAGTTTCTGACCTAAAAAATATAAGATTTTACCGAAAGGAACCAACTCCAAGTCGTTAGTTTAGTCAAATTAGAGTTAGGTTTGTTACAGTATTAAGTTAGGTTAAGCTACTGTTAGATTATACGAAGTTAGGTTAGGTTAGCTTTGTACAACAAATACCTAGTTTATTCCCCTGAAGGTTATTTTTTGTGAATAGTTGTTATTTGTTAGTAATTGTTTACATACAACATGGAATAGTAGGCGTTGGATGGTGGTGCTGGCTTACGCATTGTGTGGAGCGCGAAAGCTCTGCACATATCAGCCCTTCTCTTTTCAGCGTCGAGATTGTGCTCATCGGCCGGAGTCCCCATCTCAAAGTCCCCATATATGGCGTTGTGAATTCCTGCTGCTCGTACCCGGCGTAATTCTGAAACCAAAATTTAGAAGAAACCAAATTGAGCCTCCTGTAATTATTAGCTTCAAAGTCTTACGAACCGTCAAAGTAGGTTGCCTCCTTGTAGAAAATGACAATGGCGAACACGAGGACCAGGATGAAAATGGACATTCCAATGGCCACTGTAGTACAGACAAAGTAAGACTCTCGGCCCATGGTCCAAGTCCCCATGAGCGTCCATTCTGGCCTGATTAAAAATCAATAACTTCGGAGCCATTGTTATATTTAATGAAACCTTCCTTAATGCTTACTCTTCGACGGCTGACCCATGGGCTGCTTTTGGTGTGGCCTCGGTATGGGCGGACACTTTGAGCCCAAGGTCAAAGGTTGACAGAAGGAGCGTGGTCAGAATCGCCGTACAGTAGTACTTCTTCATTTTTGTAGGCGTAGAGCTCAGGACGACGTGTCTATTGGTGATTGATGGAGAGAAATGTGACGCTTTCTTATGTGAACGTATGCACTATGTAGGAAAGGAGGACCAGGCGACCGTTCTAATTTTAGAGAATGTGCCAAATAAAGTACAAATTAATGTCCCATTGTCTTCAATACTTGAGAATTTGCTAGCGTTCTACATGCAGCCAGTTCAATTTTGTTGACATTTCCTTGAAGCCTAATGACGACTTTCTTTTTTTTTGAAGCAGGACTTTCCAAGCTCCACGCCGCCTCCAATGGAATTTGGGCCCAAGAGCCAGACGCCCATCCTGGCCCCGCCCCCAGAGTTCTCTGATGCCCGTGACACCCACGAGTCGGCCACACGGTTCAATCAGGGCCATCTAAATCCGAATGACCCCCAGGCCCTCCAGGCCTTCAACCGGGCCTCCCCCCTCTATCGGTCAATTAGTCATACGCACTCTAGCAACTCCTCAATGTACTCTGGCTATCCCACCATGACCCGCCAGCAGTACCAGCTCCAACAACAGCAGCAGCAACAGCATCTCCAGTTGCAGCAACAACAACAGTACCAGCTGGCCCATGCGCCCCAACAGCAGCAACAACACATGCTGTCGCAGCAACAGCAACACATGTTGGGTCAGCCCCAGCAGCACGTTGTGGGCCCGCCGGGCCAGCAACAAATCCAACTAGTCCCACCCCAGCAGCAAACGCATTCAATGAGCCAGCAGCAACAACAGCAACACGCCATGAGCCAACAGCAGCAGCAGCAACATTCACTGGCCCAACAGCAGCAGCAGCAACAGAGTATGAGCATGAGCATGCCAACCTACAACTACTCGAGTAGTACGCTTGGACGACCCTCCTCCAATGCTCAACAGAGCGCCCTCAACACAAGCAACTACGGACACTACCAAACGCTGACGAGCGTCAAGCATCAGCAACAGCAGATGTCCCAACAACAGCAGCAGCAACAGGGAGCCCAGACCTCAAACCCCGCGAATCCTTTCCAGCACCAACATCATCCCAAGTGTTACTACTACCAGCAGACGTCTTCGGGGTCTACTATCAGTAGCACGCCGACCTCTTCCGGCGGGTCAGGGAAGTACATCCCGGAAAAGCTGCATCCTGTACATCGATATACTCCAGGTAAGAGAAGCTGCGCTGCAATACTTTCTCAGCAGAGCCTTTGGGTACGATTTAGTGGGATTTAGGTCAAGTGGGATATAGGACTTCGAAACGTTTCCGCCGAATTAAATCACCTTAAATCCCACCCGCTGTCATGGGTTTAGTCGACAAAGGAGGATCAACAACGTAAAATCACATTAAGTCACAATCACATTAAGTAACAAACAAATTAAATTGCGTTAAATCACAATCCCAATAAATCACATTTAATTAGAATACCATTAAATCACAAGCCAATTAAATCCCAGTGCGAAGGGATTTAATCCAGAAAGTGGGATTTAAACCAGAACTTCCGATAAGTACATATAATTGTTCTACGATTACGATACTACAGTACTGTCTATTGTATTCTATCTTTAGATCTGTACGAGAGCACGGGCCCACGGATCGTTGGTACAATCCCAAAGAAGCAGCCGGGGCATGACCACTACGAAGTACCCCATGCTCACCAACAGGCCCTCCTCCAGCAACAACACCAACAGGCCCTGGCCCAACAACAACAGCAACTTGCCCAGCAACAACAACAACAGCAGCAACAGCAGGGAGCCAACCGGGTCCGGCGGGAGTTTCGAAACAAGACGCTCCCGGACTGGACGGTCGGTGACACCTCTGACTGGCTCGACAGCCTCTTCATGCCCGAGTACAAAATGATCTTCCAGCAGCGGCTGATTGACGGGAAGAAACTGCTCCGGATGGACAACGCAACGCTCCTCGAGCTCGGCGTCAAGAAATTGGGACATCGAATGAACATTGAGAAGTCGCTCAAGCGGTACTTGCCGCAGGCGAAGACTTGAAATTTGTTTCTAGGTGAGGCTAGCCCTTACAATCTACAATGATCCACCGAGATGGCTAAGACAGGACTTCTCAACAAATCGGCCCCCTAAGCTAGGCTAGGTTACTTAGGAGTTTCTAATATTTCCATTTTTGTAGTTTATGTATGTAAAAGATGTAAGGGTGGGGAGGGCCTCCCTAGGACTAAGTAGGTAGGGCGGATCTTGGGGCTACATGTACCCAGGCTAGGAAACGTAAACTGTTGCCAAATTAGTTTATTAAGTATTTACCATTTACCACTGTTGTTTCGGCGTACGTATCCTCCTACGTACTCTTTACTTGAGATTGTTGAGGCTACATTCAGAAATTGAAACTCCTACACACTTCATCTTCTCTTGGACAAGGTATTCCAATTTCCGAGTAGTGGTACTACTAACGTGTCGTACTCCTTAGAATAGCTGCGAAATGCGGACCATGCTGGAACTCAATAGAGCTGATCTTTCAGTACATTCCTCCAGAGCTCAAACTTTTCCAGTACTATTAGTTAGACTCTCTTAACTTTTGCTATACCTACACGACAGTATGGCCAATGGGCGGACAAAAGGGTCAACAGCAGGCCAGTAAATGCGGTAAGTACTACTTGGCCACTTTTCTCCTCCTCTTGGCCAGTTCGGCCTCGGAGAGGTCATCTCAGGTAATTGTCTCGACCTTCTTAGGCAGTATTAAATGTACTCCATTCATTCTTATCCTTGTACGCCGTACAGCTCACCCTTGACTATTTCTACTGCTAGCCTGCCCCATTGAACTAATTTACGTGTACGTGTATTACCGACTAGTGTCAGGCATCAACGTACGCCGACCTAAACCTGAAGGAGAGGCTAATCCCAACCTACTGTATCTGTATCTGTATACCTTGGCGTGTGAAGGCTGGCTGTGCTAAACTAGTACGTATGAACTAGAGATAAATACATAGGATTCTTAGACACAAATTAGATTGTATGTTAAATGTAAATCCGAAGGCTTTAAGCTACTACTAAGGCCTAACCTACTGTTGTAGGAGTCATAAATTTAATCCATTGGTGCGACTCAAATCAATGCAAAAACTAATGCAACCCCATAGTGTAAACTGTAATATTTATAATATCGCGACGGACGTCTTCTCTCTCACTTGTAATCGTAGTACTACTAGTTCAACTCCTCTGTATATACGTACTATATAGACCTGTACATAAATTGGTATCTCCCACGTTGCTTCCTGGTAATTAGGCATTACTAGTACTTCAGAACTTTTCCAAATAAGGCCCCCCTCCAGTTCTATTGTAATTGTAACCATTATCCCATCGAGAGGTACCCACTAGAAATTGTATTAGTACTACGGAACCGATTCCAGGATCTAATTTTAGATTTGTCATGTGTGTATTTCCATGGGCAGCTTCCTTCGTCAGACCTACTAACTCTGTTCTATCTCCTACAAACTCCTACTAGTAGCATGAGCTAAGACTTAGCTAAATAATACTACGAGCAAGATGAATGAAGGAACTGGAAGGTGAAGTGTGACTGGAATGTTAAGTACAATACTCGGGAACGGGGCTAATCCTAACGTTGTAACTGTATTCTGATTTAAATACCTACGATTTACAATACCACATGTTACTGTGGCTTAGCCAAAAAAAAAACGTATGTAGATCCCTAGGAAGCGTAGTAGGACCATGATGGGCGGCGAAGGGCTCTGCTAGGTTCTAATCTCGGTGTTTAAGAATAGAGTGATGTCGATTATGACGAAAGAAGAGCTGGGAGCAGATGCTAATTTGTATTAGCAGGAGAGTGGAGCCTGTCCTGTAGAGGGAGGAGGACGGATTACGAGCAGATTATTAACCTATTCGCAAAAACAAATAAATTATTATACGTACTATATGGATTTAGATGGTCGGTGTTGTTCTTTCTATGTATATATTTTACACGTGTTTCTGGTCGGGAGCACCACGTTGTTAGGGCGCCAGAACTAGTTGCTATTTAGTTTGGGATTGCGGATCTAAAAGATTAATATCCAAATCCGACCTAAGCTAAATATATACCCAATACTCAGCATTATTACCTAATCCGGCATTTAATCTGAAAATTATGCCTATTGTACATGATAAGGAACGAATGAAGTGAATGGCTACCTACACCAGCCAGAACAGTTAGTAAACCAGCTTCAATACTTGAGTCCCATTCGAACCAAAACCCTTCTGAAGCTGGCTCGGCTCCCAACGAACCCAAACCGTGTCCTGCTACAATCTAGCAACGCTGAGACTGTCGGAGGAGTCCTGTGGGATTCAACATTATTCCTGAAGTTAATATATTTGCCAGTTCCATAAAGTGTTAATATGTATAAGGCTAACTTAGTTATTACTGAGCATACCCATTCGAAGCTAATTCAGTGATGAGGTCACGGATGAGTTGCTTGTTGAGAGTCTCCAGGACCGGTTTCACTCTGATCCGCTTCTTGGTCCCGACCACAACTCGGCCCATCTTCCTGTATCGTTTCCGTATCTTCTCAATCGCTCGTCTGCTTACGTTCAGGATCTTTCCGGCCTGCTCTTGCACGGTTTGCATTCGGCCAATGCTGCTCTGTCCCTCCTCATTCCACTTGAAGAAGTGGTAGACGTTCAGGATCAGCTTCCGAGCCTGAACCCCGAACGTCTGCCCTGTAAAAAGTCATAATCCTCAGCTGCATAATTACATATATCTATAAAGATGTGAGTTATTACTTTGCATTACACTTTACTGTTACTGGTTAAGGACCCTGTAAGTACTAACCGGAGAAACCGAACGGGACCACCATACGGTCCTTGTTCTTGATATAAGGATTGATGGGAATCGAAGGTGGTTCAGGGTCCTCCTCCGACTGAGCATCCTCAAAAACAGTACCTTTGACTTCAGGAAGACGTTCGGAATACTCTGAATCAGAGGTGGTGGCGGTTCCTTCTCCAGCGTCAGGGTCCCTGTCACAGTTTTTTAAATGTCAAAATAAGACATAAGAAGGGCCAGTTGTCGCAAGTCACAATCAAGTCATAACATACATTGAGCAGCCCTGGACTGGTGGGTCCTCTTCATTTCCAGCCGCCGTGCCAGCTGTATTCCTGTCATAGTTGTTAAGGGTCAAAATCAAATTAGGCTGGATCATGCGTCATGTGCCCAAAGGCCAAACCCTACCGTGTAACAGATGACATACCCTACGACTGCATTCCCTGCTGATGCTGAGTGTTCCTCTAGCAGCAAGTACTGTTCCTCCTGCTCACCAGTGACCTCGTTTGAACCCAAATAGACGGCGTAGAGTTTACCATCCTTTTCAATGACCTTGCACTCAAATGGGCCATCTAGTATGTCATACCGGAAAACGGGTAGTGGGACCTGAAGTTCTGGTTCGACGGGTATCTGGTCCATGTCACAGCTTTGACCTCCACCTAATACTCCTAGATATCTATGTAGTAATAGAACAAAGATGGTCAACTCCGTTATTCTTAAGGTCCCGAATTTGTGGATATCTTTCTGCTCTCATGGAATATAATGAACTTGGCGCTGAACCCCGAACCCCGCCCGTCCAACTAAGGTTACAGTTTTTCTTTAATGTACTTTTCTCACCTAGGCTGGGCTAAAAAGTATACAAGGTAGGATGACTCATGACCCTGCCAGATGCTATGCTGTCTATATTATGCAACTCCTCCCAGATTGGAACTTGACTTCTCGGTGCCGATTTCAAATGACAATCGTTTGGACGGAGGCTCTTCAAAGGGTACATATAAGGAACTTTCCACTCAATGTTAGTGCTACCCATAAACATTGTCTTTAGCCTCAAAGGAAATATGGGAATGACGAGCGACAGGAGCTGGACACGGGTTTTTTAGACGGTTTATATCGGATTCGTATTCCATAACCGGCCTGAGTCCATTTGTTTGGTTATAATTACAATTCTGTACATAGTGATTTGTTCATTTCCACATTTTTTGGGGCAGAATTACATACAAGTTGTAAAGTTGTAACAGCAAACAGTACGAACCAGACCTGAGAGGTGAAACCAGTGGCCTGCCTTCTTTTGTTTTTGTTTTCTACCTATTATAATATTACTCCAAGGTTTGGTCTGTCCGATTGATCCTGATCGCAATTCTCAACCCAGACCCACCAAATCTCGCCAGCAAA
>JAQFZY010002456.1:0-11736 GCA_034696285.1 Hypogastrura burkilli
GTAGAGTCTAATTGAGTTTTTCGGGGAAAATGAAAGTTTTGTGAAAAGTGTTAAGGTGGTTCGGTTATGGGTGTCAACATTATTCTTCCAGTCATCCGTGTACAACCAACGGGTAAGGTTACTGTAGACTGATGTATTGCACACGTTTTGAAGACATATTCAGGGTCCATGTGTATGTCGACCGCTGCGTTGTTATTCCTCAAGCTTCAGATCCCTCTGAAACGCGTCGAGTACTCGGCCAACCCGAGGTCACTCAACGACATACCATCATTTCCGACAAGTACATACATATGAGGTCATCCTGTGTGAGTCCCATTAATTTGCGTCTATTCCGTCACACACTACAATGCTTATTTAGCACAAGCGATTCAGATTCTAAAACAGTTCGGAAACTTTAATCAGACACGTCGTTCAGAATTACCCTTAAACGGTCACGCGGGTCTTCTTAGAATAGACAAATTTAGCACGAATGTGTACACTAATGTTTTGTCTTCATGAAGGAACTAGATGCTGGATTCATGGACGTCACCTTCGGCAGCAAACTAGTTGGTAAAAAGAGTTCAAAATAACTCGGGACTTCCTCTGTATTTATGAATGGATTTGCACCAAATTTTTCTTACAGGTTCTTCAAGGAATTATCTAAGGTTTTTTTTTTTCGAAAATGTAAAAAATAAGTTTTACTTGTTTAAAAAAAATATCAAAATTTCTAACAAATGTCAATTTGTGAGTACATGTATTTTTTTCCTAAACTATGGCAAGCAACATATCCAAATCATCAGTGTCGCGTAAAGGTTACAAATATGAAGTTTCAAATTGATTCTACTTACCCGTGACCTCATGGTGATCAGGGTATACCTTACTGAACATGTCACATGTAGCATATCAAACAAATACTCATGAGCTATTGATTATGAATAAATAGTTGTAACTGTGACATTCCGTGACCTGAATATGACCCCGAAAGGTCATCTAGGGTCATTCCTAACGAAACATTCTATGTAGAATATCACAAGAATCCCAGAAGTTACTGATTATATAACCGCGACCCGGCTTTGACCCAAAGAGGTCATCCGGTGTCATTCATACCAAAAGATTCCAGATGTGACATATTGTAGTAACAGGGTGCTTCACCCATTGCGCGGCTCCTAGGGGCTATGCGGCGGGTTTCTTGCACGGGTTTAGCGCGAGCGTGACCCTAGCTTTCCGTCAAAGGACCAATATAGACCTTTGAGCCTACACGTTTCCAAAGGTTGTTCGGTTTCCCCAACTACCTTTCCTACAACTAACTATATGAGCCTAAAGTACCATATAAATTTATTTGGTACCTCTTAGTCCTCAGCTCGAACTCGTGACTCGGCCTCGGGACTGACTAATTTCAGGACGGCCGGATGGAGGAATAAAAAAATTCTTCGCCAAGAAGCGCCGGACTGGAAGTTTGAGCTTATTTTAAACTAAAATAATGGCCAGAAGAAGTATAATTAAGTAATATTAGTCAAAATTAAAGTCCGGATGGTTACTTAAAGTGACCGGACGAGTACAGTAATTCGCCGGATGGTTACTTTTAAAGTGACCGGACGAGTACAGTAATTCGCCGGATGGTTACTTAAAGTGGCTGGATGGTTATTAAAGTGACCGGATAGTTTCTTAAAGTGATCGAAAGGTTACTTAATGTGGCCGGATGGTTATTAAAATGACCGGATGGTTACTTAAAGTGACCGGATGGATACTTATAGTAGCCGGATGGTTACTTATAGTAGCCGGATGGTTACTTAATGTGGCCGGATGGTTACTTAAAGTGGCCGGATGGTTACTTAAAGTGACCGCATGGTTACTTAAAGTGACCGCATGGTTACTTAAAGTGACCGCATGGTTACTTAAAGTGGCCGGATGGTTACTTAAAGTGGCCGGATGGCAATGGACAACCTAATTGAATGTCAGGGCGTTATTGTTGACTAAAACGGCCAAAAAGTACCCAATCGGCCGCTCTAAGTATCTGCCCCGCCGTTAATTTTGACTAATATTATTAATAGTACTCGTCCGGCCACATTAAGTAATAAGCGTCCGGACACTAAGTACCCGTCAGGCCATTTTAAGTAACCATCCGGCCACTTTAGTAACCATCCGGCCACTTTAGTAACCATCCGGCCACTTTAATAACCATCGGGCCCCTTTAAGTAACCATCCGGTGAATTACTCGACTCGTCCGGTCACTAACCATCCGGACTTTAATTTTGACTAATATTACTTAATAGTACTTCTTCCGGCCATTTTTTTAATTTAAAATAAGCTCAAGCTTCTAGTCCGGCATCCGGCCGTCCGGCCCTTCTTGGCGAAGAATTTTTTTTATTCCTCCATCCGGCCATCCGGCCGTCCGGCCCTTCTTGGCGAAGATTTTTTTTATTCCTCCATCTGGCCGTCCGGCCGTCCTGAAATTAGTCAGTCCCCTCGGCCTCCGTCAACCCCGGGACCAGTATAACCAGTATGGATTAGTATAACCGTCTCATTTCTTAATTATTCTATATAAATTATAAATATTCATGACTAAATAATATATAATTTAATACTATTAGAACCAGACCTGACAATAGACTGACCTTTTGCCTATATTGTCGGTTGACTGCACTTTACCTAAACCTTGTCACGTTCTAATCTTTATTATTGAATAGTAATGCTTCCTAATAATACATATATAGACAATAGATCAAAGAAGAGGTTCTATAGCGCAGGAAGAAATAATACCTTAAATGACTATTACGAGATCCAATGTAATAATCAAATGCTGGATAATGAGGGCTGCTGGATAGGGATTTCCTGAAGAGTAGATGGCCGAATGAAGAGCAGTGATGATGATGATGAACAGAAAAAGTGTAGACAATAGTGACTCAAATAAAGACTTTAAACTTCAAGACTTTAAGTTTTGGTTTTGACAATAGTGACTTTATTGTGGGACTGTCAGCGTCGGGCTCCAGGGTTCAACTTAAAAACTAACATCCAAAGTTCGGACTATTTATATGGTTTTACCTGGCGACATTCAAATAATAATTAATAATTGATTTAAATTTAGGATTTTATTTAGAACATTTTTGGAACTTAATTAAATATATTTTCTCATAAGAGCAAGGTTGGGGACCTAGACTGACCGTCGCCAGTAAGGCCTTGACTCTGATATTCTTCCAAACGTTCGTCCCTATATGTTAGCATATTGTTTGACTAATCGAGTTATCCAGTCTACAATGCCAGATACTCCTAATTTTTATACCCAATGACCATGAACCGAACTTGCTACTTCTCTTTTGTACACTTTTTTATACTCATTCATGCACTTCCTACCTATACATGGACTTCCTCCCGCTATCCGTATCCATGATAATATAGTAAACGGCAAAGAGCCAGACTGTACATGGAATACAGAAAGCCAATGTTATATTAGTAGGGGTTTCTACAAAAGTGGCAGAATTAGCAGCTACCTCGAATGGTTGGGTAAGTTCCCTCCTTTCCTGCTGTCTGCGCCTTCTTTCTCTTTCAAAAACATCATCAACATTTTCACTATTTTAATGTCAGTGACAGACACTAACGTGGAATGGGCCTCCTGCTGTAATCGGTGCAGGCTACTCCCCATCGGATGCCATCGCAGTATACTACGTACACTTCGTGTTACTATACTTGCTGATGTTACTGGAGGCAAGTAATAATGTAGATTCCTCTGTGTTTGCTCAAGATTCTCCAATTCCCTTTTGCTCATTTGTAGAGCTGAGGAATCTTGTAGTAGAATCTGAGGTAAAGACTTAATTCAGTTCACTGACGGTCAAGCTGTTCTCAGCTGTCCGATGTATGTGTTCTTGAATTGTTGGCCTTGGTATTTAGTTCACTGACGGTCAGGCTGTTCACAGCTGTCCGCAATGTGGCTTTTTCAACAATCCAAAGTTATAGGATTTTGTCCTTCAGCTCTACGTAGAAGTAGGCATGCACTGGCAGTCAAGCTGTTCGCAGCTGTGAAAGTTTAGACTTGATCCCAGGGCTTCAAGGGTGCCGAGGTCGCCTCGCCGACGCTGTCCTCTACTCGCCTCTGAGATGCTGCGGCTCTTCGGAGGACGGGAGTCCTTCCAGGTCTCCTGGACGCACTACTCAATGATGACTTGATGTCACACGACACTTGATCTTGTGTTCTACAATGTGACTCTGTACTTTATTCTGGCAAAGTACAACTTATTCTTATGCTCTATGAGCTAAGGAAAGGAAAGGGAGGAACTGAGAGTTCCTCTTGATACTAACTCTAGGACCCAACTGAGGAGTTGGTGTCGACGACGGGGAAGAGAGCGTGTGGAGAATTGAGCCTTGCGGAGCTTGGCTCTCTCCGTCACATGGTTGGGCTCTCGATGCTGGCCCTTGTCCGGGGCTCTCCGCCTCTCTATGCTCCTTTCCGTTACAGCTGTCCGCAGTGATGCAGTTGAAAGGAACTTTCGTTCCTCTCAATTATCGAATTATCTCAAGTCTGTAGGCTAATCACTGTCGTTCGTACTGTTCTCAGTCGTCCGCAGTGACTTGGGTTTGAAGGGCAGCTTATTAGTCATAAGGCTATGTATGTCGGTCAGGCTGTGCAGAGCCGTCCGCAGTGATATACTCCTATGTCTCCCTTTCAATTCGGAAATATAAGCCGGTTGATGGGCTGCAGCAACCAGTGTTGAAGGCTACTGTACACAGTGCCTGCACTGATTGTTGAATAGAGGTAGGGGACCTATGTTGGTTGCTTTATCTCTAATAAATGTTGATATGGATTCGCTGTGCTCAGCGATCCCTTCACTTGATTTAATTGTATAAGGATTACTGTGCTCAGTATTCCTTTTGACTTTAAAAATGTTTACATGGCCATCTGTTCGCAGAGCCCTACTTTATGCCTGCAATACAATGCCCTGTGCTCGGCTACCAGCCACAAGACCGTGCTTTACCAATGTAAAGTGCTTATAAGAAAGAATTCTTTAAATGGGAATCTGTTCTCAGAGCCCTACTCTATGCCTGCTATACACGGCTTATCTGGTTTGCAGTGCTCAGCTACCAGCATCAAGGCCGTACTCTACGACTGTAGAGTGCAGGTACGAAAAATTCTTTACGTTTTGTCCATATTCTACACTACAGCATGGACGGTATGCCTATTGGAGCCCAGTACCAATGCCTGTAAATCTAGAAATTGGAAGGAACTGGAATTTCCCTTCAAAATTAATGAGATTACAGGGGATCGACTTTCAAGTCGGCCAGGCCTCGTAATCTCTGATAACAAACTTTTGAGAAAATAATCAGGAGGTGGATTGGGAATTCCTTCCCTTTCCACTAAAAGCTTTTTTCTCTATCTGCTGCACCCTTATGCATGCAGTAGAGAACCCAGAAAATTGTTACTCCTGATTCCTTGCTAGCGCGCGTGGCCTTTCCCTGATTTTTAAAAATGGCTGCTTCCCTGTAGAGTTCCCACAACTCCACTAATTTTGATGAGAATGAAGGTGCCTGTGCTAGCCGTAGCTAAACTTATGGATTTTATTCTTTGTGCCTATTTTATTTTATTACAGGGGAGTTCTATTCTGTATTCTGTTTTTTGTGTCTCAGTACGCTGAATCACACCGGAAATAGAACTACAGTTCACTGCAGTCCTCCTTTTATGCTTTAAAAAGGTCACCCCGTCACTCTGTGCTCAGCGCTGACGTGGGTGATTTAATGGTAATATTTGGGATTAGAGAATTCAGTTCACTGAATTCCCTCTCTGTCTATTACACTGGGATCAACAGTTCCACTGTGTACCCACGTGTAATATTGACTTATGCCTATGCCTGCAATTTTGTTTAATTTAATGTCACCCAATAGTTAGCTAAATTCGGGTAGCTAGGCTATCCTTCAGGTCGCCATGCGCGGCTCCTGGGGGCTATGCGGCGGGTTTGGCGCGAGCGTGACCCTGGCTTTCCCTCACAGGGCCTATATATACCAAAGGTTGTTTCGGTTTCCCCAACTACCTTTCTTACAACTAACTATATGAGCCTAAATTACCATATATATTTATTTGGTACCTCGTAGTCCTCAGCTCGAACTCTGACTCGGCCTTTGTCGACCCCGGGACCAGGATGTGGACTCCTTCTTTTGCTGAAGTACTCCCCTCACTCCTGGCTGCTCCTTAGTATCCCCTGGGTCACTCAACTCCGCAGTCAGGTCCTTCGTGACACCACTATTTCTAATATGGGTTCAAGGGCACTACTCAAAAATGAACCAAAATACTCGGCTAGGCAGGATAGATTTTAGAGTCAGGAAAACCATTTGATACAGAAACTGTGGAATAGAACTGAGCTGAGAAGCCCTTTGGCTCCCCAGTTCCCAAATCATATATTGGCATCGCAGATGCCCCTATTACTATTCTTACTACGCCTGCCCAGAATAACCTGGGCAGACAGTCACTACCCATTCCCATTGGCTGCGTATATCTTGCCTTCCATGGATGGCCCCTCTGGTGCTTTCTCCTTGTCTCGTCCTCTCCATCGGCACACCATATGCATGGAATAATCATGATGAAAAACACAATTATAGTTCTGGGTTTGGAATCAAAACTGTTATCTGCCCTCGTATTCTGAGCTCTTTATTCAGTCAATTAATGTTCTCACTCTCGTTACTCAACTCGGTTTCTAAGTTCGGGACTATAAATTAGTCTTGAATTCTATAGCAAGAGCGAGCAAGTGCCGAATCAGTAATCAATCACTAATGACAAAATATGAATTTCACTCGGGAGATAACGGACTAAGGATCCTCAAAGGGCAAGTGACGGAATTAGATTCCTCTCAAAATGAGTGTGAATCTGAAAGTTGTGTGCGTGTGCAGTGCAACTGCCTTCAGCTTAACCTAGGGAGAAATCTTCCGCTGCGGACAGGGTTCGAACCGCCGATATAGTATTAGTCAAGTATACCTATACATAGTATTTTAGTAAAGTTAAGTTCCTGTAGGGATCCGGGTCGTCCTCCTGTCTGGTCCGGGAACTGATCTGTTTCAACGGGCTTCTTTGGAGGACATGCGCACTTGTTTAAACAATTTTACTTTTCGTTCTGAGCTCATTCGTAGCTTGAAGATTTTCCTTCTGCCCAACAGCTTCTGTCAAACATGGGTGTTTCCTGGATTTTGGTTTAACAATGGATTTATCAACAGCACTATCATCCAATCCTTCCAAAAACTTATTTTCCTCAATTTTCACTTTCAAATCTTGGCGCTCATACCAGCCCAAAGTGCTGATATTTTTGCGTTCATTGGCAGCTATTGAATCCGATGCCGGTATAATGTTTATATCCTCTCGACGACTTGGAAACTTATACGGCCTTAGCATCCTTTCCCTTCAACGCGACGTTTCCTAGTGAGAAGTTTACTGAGCGAATATTCTGTTTTGCGCTTATTCATATCAATGCCATTGAAGTTGTAAACTGCAATTTTTTGGTATCACATGTGTGTGCTGTTGCACGAGAATAGTAAGTTTCTGCGTGTTTGGTTGGAAATGAACTGTCTTCGTCTCACCATTGTATGGTGACGTCACAATATATCTTCTTCATTTACTGTCCACTGAGAGAAGATTAGACTTCAAAACCTCTTCCGCCAATGTTAGCCCACTGTTCATTACGGTTGGTGTTTCTTCTGTTTTTGCGTCTGCGTTAATATCTTTGAAAAGTTTAACAAACTGCTCCTGGGGAATATGTGCATATTCTGGTAATTGTATCTTTGTCGACGTCTTCGTGTACTCTGGCTTACCGTGTATTGTCCACTAGCTCCATACGAACGTTTAAAATTAGAAAATATTTCCAGCTGTAGTTGATGCAACTCTAATAGTGTCTTTTTTAAGCTCTTTGTATTCTACGTGTCTTTTCAACAGCATTGAGCGACTCACTTAAGTTGTTTGTATCTTTGATTGCAGCAAATTTTGAGTAAGCGAACTTGGCTGATGTGTTCATATCTCGCTTAACATTTTTGTCCATATACTCTCTGCACGATAAATGCCACGTCTTCCTCTCCTTTGTGTATCTCTCTTCGAATTCTTGCTCTGAAGCACTTTCCGAAATTTTCTCCATTTGGTTCGGTTTTGCTGTACGATCTTCCTTCTTTCCATCGTGATTTGCCAACCAAACTTTTACGTCTTTGAGGAGATGGTTTTGACACAAAATGTGAGCATTCTTTACTTTTCGGAGGAGCATTTTGTTAAATGCCGTTTCTCGATCAAAAGTGTATGGAACGACTTTACCATATTTGCTAAGCTGTAGTGCATCTTCAAGGTTCTACCAAAATGCTCGATGCGCTTTCTCGTGATTCTCACTGTGTATCATAAATGCAATCAGGAATATATGTGCCGCTTTTAAGTAGATATTTCTTCCAACGATTGTCGATACATAACAACCGCCTAGCTCAAAAGTCGTGTCATATGTAAAACTCTGCTCCAATTCAGGGTGGTTTACGTTTCCGTTTTTCTTTCGTCAAGTAACAGTTGCTTCATAATCGAATTAGTGGACGGGTCGGAAATGATGTAGCACTCAGCTGGATGAAGCATAACATCCATAACCATTTTTCCATAGTCGATTTTGGCCCTATATAAAATGCTAAATATTACACACTGTGATTCCTCCTTTCCCGATTCCTGGTTTTTCGTATTTCTTGCAGCCATCACATCAGCCAGTGCATCTAACTTGTCGCCAAATTTCTTTCCAGCTTCTCGAATGTTTTTATTGTATACTTTTTTTGGGTATACTTTGATAAGCTAATGCTGGTTTAATATCATTCTTAGCCCATTGTGTGTTAGAGACAAAGCATTTCCCCCGTTTGTCATTCCCATGTGGCTTTGTATACACAGCTTCTCGTCTCCGATGTAATTTAGAGTTTAGATTCAGCTCAAGTGCTTTGATATCAGCGCTAATCCCTCTCATGCATGTACTAGTCACCCTATGTAAGCATTCTAAGTCTGCATTTTATGGAACTTGAATTTGCTCACCAGGGCCTCTCTGGCCATACAGAGATGACTTGTACAAGGGAAGCTATTTGCTCATTTAACTATTCCTTTGCAGAAAATACTCCGACCTAGTAAACCAAAAATTTTTCATTTTGTTGCCGGATTCACGGAGACCACAATTAGTACTAAATTCCTTAACTTAACATCGGAATCGTCGGTTGTAAGTGTGCAATTATTTGTTTTTGTTATGTGCGAATATTTGTATTAGTGCTTTTTTTATATTGTGATCAAACCCTTCCAATAACATCTCATGGGCGCATCAAACTAGGCTAGTGAAGTCAAAAGTCATTCGGAACGAAATTTGGAACCGTAAAGCTAGAAGTCTTATAGCCATAATCGGCAGTTTGAATCACATCACCATTGTCATTAATCGCCTCATTTTGTCGAGTTGATCCATTAACCTTTGACCCTATTATATTCTTCGCCCACAAGGCACGAATTCCATCAAGAAAAGCATCTTTAACGACATCAAAACCAAACAATGTCTTTATGCCAAACTGAGTAATCCTTTGTTGACCCAAAAGAGTCGTCATGATCATCCAACGGCAAGTAGTATAAGGATCTAGTTGATTAACAACGAATGCCAAATTGGCATCACTAGATTGTAACATGGACATCCAATTTCCGATATCAATAACGAAATCAGCAGTCGCAGCTTTGGATACTAAACCGTTAATAACTATTGGAACAGTGAGCACAAAATCGCGCACAAAACCAAATAATAACTCACGACATTCATCAGAGTACTGCTTGTCACATCCAAAAAGCTCGAAAACGCTACCACGCTCAATTAAAGGAACACGATCCCGTTTCGATTCTGAACTAGCGCTTTTATTTCTGGCTTTATCCCTTTCCTTGCGCATGTCGTCTGTCTCCTCATAAGAAGCAAAAAGAACGGCGACCATACTTTTCTCTGGAATGCGAAAGACAGTCAACCGGATAACATGCTTACCAAATTGATTCTAGATCCCATCACGAACTTTTTCTAACTTGTCATATAACGACCGGGAAGCAATGACATTAGATCGAGAAGTAGGAAGAATTAGGGCAGAAAATCCTCGGTGACTAATTCGTCGTACTGAACAATTCGTATTGGCACGCTCCTTCAATGTTGTTTTGTCTTTATTCAGTTGTAATTTCTTTGATAATTTTCATTGACAGTGACGTCTTCTTCCCAGAGAGATACAGGGTCCATGATTAGATCGGTGGGTTGTTGTTAGCGTAACGAACACAAAACTCAGTATTATTGTATTAGTGCTGTAGTGTTTCTTGTTTGTGTATTTGTGTGTGTGTTAGAGAACGGCGGCCGGATTAGAGTAGGGACTCATGAACATCGAAATTTTCCTAAGTATTCCTAATTTTGAAAAAATCGGCCAGGATCTTAGGGCGACAGGACTAAAGCAAAAATTTAGTTCCTGAATTTGTAACTAGAAAATGTATATTAAAACCTGTAAAAATAATGGAATTTGTAAATATTAGCTTAGGTTAATGTACGATGTTGTTTGGATTGTATTCGACCTGTAAATATTTGTATGACAGATTACTGGAGCTATTTTATTATTATGAACTTAGGATGGACCGCTTATTGTTTTTAGTGACTTTTACAAAAATCTGGGAAAAAATGGACTGGGGTTTGTGGAAAAAATACAACAGCAAAAATTTTGTTAGTAGTTTAAGGAGTTAATGCTGTAATGGGATTAAATTTTGGGGTACTTTGAGAACCGCTAATTATTTAGAATAAAGTGACCTAACATCTGTATGTGATTTTTAACTATTTATGATTAGGTGTGGTATTAGTGAGGGTTTGGATTATTTGTATACTAAGAAAAACTATTTTAAAGTGAAGAGATGAAGGGCCACACTATTGTTTTAAGTATTTAGAATTTTTAGAAAACTCAAGTAAATGAAATTATTAAATTTTGCGCAGGGCTCCCGGACGACTTTTTACACACAAACACAAATAATGATTCTTAGCCTAAAAAGTTTCATCAAAATGCTTCTAGGAAATTATTAGGAGAAAGAAAAGAAATAATAAAAAAAAACTGGCCAAAAGCAGCTAATATTGGAGCCAAAAATCTTTGAAGCAGCAGGAGATCTCCCGTATCTTGTCAGGGAGCTAACCGGGCGTCATCCTAGGTGTAGGCAGCCGACGGGGGCTCGGAAGGTCAGACGTCGACGTCGCAGGAGACAGAGACAGAAGGGAGGTTAGCGTCAGAGCTGGCCTACGACAGGAAACAGAGTGGAAGAGACATGGGCCAGAAAGATGGATCCAGGTATCCGCATGGTCCCTTCCCAGGGCGCAGGCGGATATCCCGCCCAGATGTCCAGTCTCTACGGAACATGATATAGGAAGAAGGAGGCACTGCAGGTGCATGTCTTATTCACATGCACATGCAGGGAAAGGGAACTGGAGAGCTCAAGCGGGACAGGTGGGCAGGTGGATGTGAGGCCTATACAAGCCTCTGCCCTCTACAGTGGAACCTGTCTCTGGAGCTCTGACATAATTTTGCCGAATCGATTTCAAATTATCAAGGAAGTGCAGCAAAGACTACCTTACGTGATGAGGTGACTTTGAGTAGCTCCTTGGCCGCGAATATTCATTTTCTCCGTAGAGAGGCTGGGGCCTTATTCTCATCTTCCTGCAGATTTGCTGGGGCGTTATTCTCATCCTCTGTTAACTCTGCTATCGGCTAGCAAGTAGGGCCAAATCGCAAAGTTGCTAGCGTCCG
>JAQFZY010002457.1:0-11726 GCA_034696285.1 Hypogastrura burkilli
CATGGAACAACGGCAACATTGTTGACCCACGCCCGGCGTGGGCGTGGGCACGCCGGGCGTGTATTTTAGTAGTACCCCTTGGTGGTTGTTTGTGCGTAATATTAAATGTTAAACAGCCATCTGTGTTTAATAATTATTTACTTAACATTCCCTTAATAAATGATATTTTGCTCATAATAAGATTAAAATGGTTTGTGAGTACAGACAGAGTAATTTCGAGATAAAAACCCTGGTGAGAGATTTTGAATTAATTTGTGATCGTTTAAACGGCAGCCGTACAAAATCACGATCAATTTCTGTAGAAGTACGGGCATATTCTGAATAAGCTACACAGGTGGCTTGGTATTAAATTGACTTTTATATGACTATTTGCGTGCCAATTGTATTTCTCATTAAACGCCATTTTGTTGTGTAGGATGAGTTCGAACTGGAAGTGGATGATGGCGTAGATCTCTACGATGATATGATAACATCGTCTGGGCCTGGTAACCGACGTGATTCCGAGAGCCAGGACGGGAACTCCCTACCGGCTAGCCCTTCCCCAACAAATCATAGTAACTCCGTAGCCGCCAATAACGTCAACTCCACCGGGAGTAGTACCAATGACTCGGGCCGAGACCGAGACGGGCATCGGGACTCCGTTCTTCCTCTCAGGAAGCACCAGGCCTACGTTGGCAACTTGACCTGGGTAACTACTCTAACGGATGTAGTTTATAAAAACAATAGTGGAAGTATCCTAACTTGTAAAATACTAATCATCTTCTTTCCCGTTATAGTGGACGTCTGACAAGGATATAAAGAATATGCTCCATGAAATCGGCGTCCTGGATTTCGTGGAAGTAAAGTTCTATGAAAATAGGGCTAATGGACAGTCTAAAGGATACTGCGTCCTCACTGTAGCGTCGGATAGCTCTTTGAAACTCATTCACGACAAATTACCCAAGAAGGAGATGCATGGACAGTCTCCTGTCGTGACGCCACCGACGAAACAGGCTCTCAACCAGGTCCGAATTCCCATAACTGGGCTTGTATATTTACTCATGTTTACAGCGACGCCGTTTTCGATCAATACTAATAATTAATTAATTAATGATTGTTCTCCAATTCCTACTTCCCGGATAGTCTGGGTCTCTATTTAAATGTAGTTTTTCTCATGTACTTATTGATTTTGTTTTTACGTTTCTAGTTTGAGGCCCAGGCCAAGACGAGACCGAGTGCCACGGGAGGTGGGAGTAGCGGTAATCAAGGACAAGGAGGTCAGGGTGGAAACATGGATATGAATATGATGGGCGGGCCTCGGGGGGGTCCAATGCCAATGCCACCCCAAATGGGGATGGGAATGGGATATCGTGGTCCAGGGCCAGGGATGATGATGGGGCCGGGTCCACGTGGGCCCCGAGGAATGGGACCGCCTGGAATGGGCCCGCCTCCTCCCGGACATCCTGGGCACCGTGGGATGGGTCCGAACATGCATAATCCTGGTTTCGGCGGCCCACCACGGCAAATGATGCCACCGAACCTCCCGCCGTTGTCGGGCCCGCCGCGGATGCCAATGATGGTTAGACTCACATCCTTTCTATTCCGCCGATTCTAATCTGGACTTATGGTTTGCACAGGGCATCAGACCACTCTGCAATCGCAATGCAATGGCTGGTATAATGTGTTAATCCTTGTCAGTATTGTTGCCTGTGATTTCATGTTATCTGATTTGAACGGGGTGTGAGTTAACAATTTTAAAAATTCGCCGCCATCTTAAATCACATGAAGTTACACGATGTGATTTCATGTGATTTAATATGGTATAAGTGACAGTGACGAACAACTTGGAAAATACCGAAATAGCACAGTAGAATCACGAAATCCTACTGTGGTGTGAATTTATTTGGAAATTGTTATTCCATTCCTTGAGCTCGCTTCATCATTATGTGTATTTGCTTCTGCCGATTCTGAATCACTTGTTTCTTTGTTTTATACACGATATAGCACGATCCTTTTTACCATCAGGGCGGTCCGCCACCAATGGGCCCACGAGGCCCAATGCAACCAATGATGGATCCTCGCGGTCCACCCTTCCCAGGAGGGCCTGGTGGGCCACGACAGGATTATAGGCCACCTCAGAGTAAGTCTTTAACTCCTCTTATGACAGTATTACAATGTAGGGACAATTATCTGACGTACTCTATTTCTATATAAATAAGTGAACTCATACCCACCACATGGACATCCAGGTGGCCCGCCGTCCCAGGGTCCAGGCCCTGGACCTAATATTAGAGGTCCTAGTAAGTCTTATAAAACAGATCTATTGCTGAGTAAATTAACCCTCTTGCGTAAAAAGTTGAGTAGAGCATGCTTTTAATGAGTAATTACAAATAAGGTAGGTAGGTGGAATGAATTGTTTGGTAATACGGGACAGTATTTAATAATTAAATGGTATTCTGTAGAATGGAATATTCTTTGTCAAATGAGTACTTGCTTAATTATTGTTCAAAATAATTCGTAGTGTAGTACACATAGTCCATGTAGAGAACTATCTAAACATCCTTTCTAAAACATTATTCTGTATTTAGAATTTACTATTAATAGTCGATCGTTATTACTGTATGTAAGGTATTTCTTTCATTGGTTTCTCCTACTAATTCTAAACTTCTCTACATTTGTAATAAATTATTAGAATTAGTTACTGGTTTCAGTTTCGCTTGTATTTGTAGTCATTTGTCAATTCTGTATTTCCAATGTGAAACATCCTTGCTTAAATGCGAATTGGTGAATGAATATGCAGCTAGTATTATTGGTAGTACTAGCATTAGTTGTTATGTTAGTTACTTCCTGCTGTATTTTCTTTTGGAAGCACGCACGCTCTTTCGTCTATGTATGTACTACATACTAGAAAGCATGTACTTTGTTTCAAACGTTTCCCACTATCAAAATAATTTTGTAATGCCAGATCCCCTTGCTATTATATTAAAATTGATTCTTTAATTTTTAAAGTTCCTCCTCAACAAATGCAAGGACCTCCTCAGTCGGCCCCAGCTCCACATATGAATCCAGCCTTTTTCCATCCGGCTGGCCCAGGCGGTCCGCCTCCGGTTGGACCATATAACTCGAACTCCGGCCCGCCCGGCGGTTATCCGCCGCCCATTGAACATGCACCAGTACCAGTCATCACTGACGCTGAGTTTGAGGAAGTAATGAGCCGGAACAGGACTGTTTCCAGCTCTGCGATTTCTCGTGCCGTTTCCGATGCGGCTACAGGCAAGTAACTCTCTGACGACGTTCGCCCACGTTCCATCTCTCTCCATCGTAAAGAAACTTAATATTCAATTAATAATACTTTGACTCAGGTGAATTCGCTAGCGCAATTGAGACCCTGGTAACCGCAATTTCCCTCATCAAGCAGTCCAAGGTAGCACATGATGATCGCTGCAAGATCCTCGTTAGCTCCCTTCAGGACACCCTACATGGAATAGAAGCCAAGAGTTATGGCCGACCTCAGCCAAGAGGTAAGTCATACGAATTGTACTAATTGCATTTAGTTCCTGGGGCATTTGGCTAGTATAAATTAGAAAATAATGGAGCGGATTGGCTTTATCTGGTTAACAGAAGTCATCTCAGAGCGATCCCGGTCCCGTGAGAGAGAGCGCCATCGTCGAAGCCGTCGGGAGAGAACGAGGAGTCGTGAGCGGGAGTATCGTGAGCGGAGTCGTGATCGTTATTATGAGTACCCGCGCGAGCGGGAGAGGTCCAGAAGTCGTGAGTATCGAGAACGACCACGAGAAGAAAGGTATTAACACGTATATTTGTCTACAGAAGAATTTCAAAGTTAACCTTGAACCACCTAGTCAAATCAAAAGCACTTTGTTAATTATCAAGATCTCAGTCTGTAATTTTTCTTTGGCATTTTTAGTTCACGGGCATACTACGAGGAGCGTTACAGGGAGCGAGAGCGGGCTGGCGAGCGCGAGAGAGAGCCGCGCAGTTCCAGGACTGAGTCCGAGAGGCCGCGGGAACGGGACCCGGAACGTGAGCGGGAGCGAGAAACGGTTAGCCACCGCGCTCCTCGCCACTGACAAACCCTAGATGATTCTTAATTCTTCCTATTACAGGAATTCTCTATCGCTAAATCGTCGTAGGCGACTTTAAAAAAAAAAGTTTAATTGTAAGGCTAGCAGACTTACTCTAAGGTCTCTAAGGTGGCTTTTTTTTTGTAATAATAGTAAGACAATATTACTTTACACCTTTCTTTTCCGTCGACTAACTACTATGTAATCGTCTTAAATAGAACTATAGTTGGTTACAATGGTTATTTGTTATGCATCTATGTCCTGAAATCATGTGTAGTGAATACAAAATTTCCAAGCTGCTTCTGCAGCAGACCTAGTTAGTCTACATAATCGTACGAAAGTTAATGGCAATTTCCAACTGTATATATATTCATACTTACAGTTTCATAGAAACTCAAAATATTAACTTCGTCATTAACCGAAGAGCAAACAGTCTAATATATATGTACACACTTCCGGACTTGTAATTTGTCTCAATTTGATTCTATGTTTATATGTATTGTTGATACTTTAAGCATTTACAATAGTTACACAGTATACTGAAGTATATGTCTATCATCACGCTCCTACAAAATTATTACTCTTATGTTTATTAAATTAAATATATTATAAACAAAATCTGTAGAATCCGACGAGTCCAAGCTGGAAACAACAGAAATCCAACGTGTCTCTTGTTTCTCCGTAGACAACAGAATGTTCTACTTTGGTCTCTCTATATTTCAGGCATTGTTACTTTATAGTTAGAATTATTTTTATTTAAACGTTTTTGTTTTATGAAGTACTTAAGACACTCTTATATACTTTTTTTTAATTCGCCACACCTTCAAAACGCGACCAAATCAATCATTTGCAGAACATGTACAAAGCTCACTCGCTTCTGTCCACTAGGTTAAATTAATCTAAAATTAGAGGCAAACATTCGATCCCACAATATGTTCAATGAACTTGCTGGCGAATAATTATGTAAAACTCAACCTATGTGAAATTCGGCTATTTTTTGCCATCAGTGATTATTTGTTGAGGTATACTGCCTCTATTACTGTCACTATAATTACCTAGTCGGTAGATCTTGAGAGTTGAAGGCAGCGGGTTTTGTCAACTGGGTAGTCAAAAGTTATTGTGTACAGCGGTCAATTGTGTACAGAAATAATGTAAACCTCAGTTAGCTTCAGCCAAGTATCTTGTAAATATCAGGATTGGTTTGGGCTGGGTCAACCCGTCATTGTACATAATTGACGCGTATGGGCAACTAGGATTCAGTAAATTAAGTTTTACGGACGATACGAGTCAGAATGTTCTAAATACTGCCAAGGACTCCTGGCAAACTTCTATCGTATTTTGTACGTGTCAAAATACGTTAGACTTAACTTGTAAGACCAACCAAACCATTTCTTTTAAAAGTGGTTCAATTTTCTACAATGATAGCAGAATTTGGTAATTTTGTGTCTAACTCTTTTTACTAATCTATACAAATGAGCCCTTCTTCACGTTAATACAGTGCAGAAAAAACGAACACAGTACAAGGTTCGACAGAAATATCAATTATCGAATTACTCAACTCCAAACGTTTGTCTCAAAAGATAAATTTCGCTAGTCACGTAGCTCTTATACCTACAAATAGTAGCTAAGTGACATTAGGCTATGTTCTGTTCTGTTAGCGCGAAACAATCGTCTGCTGTCTGCTAGAGGATTGACTTAGAATGTACCCGTCCAACTCCTTCTGTTATAACAATTACACTATTTATACTTAGTTAAGGTAACACGAAGACAGGAAACGACGTCGGCTAACCAAATTACGAATTTCCGCACCGTAACGGAACATGAAATTATATTTTTCGAATCCTCTCACTGGAAGCCCATCGAAACTCATTTCAACGAACAAATGAAAACCTCGCTCATAAAGAAAACGAAGAGTCGGCTCTCAGACGTCCGATAATCTGATTAGAATCTAAACTTATACCTGACTTTACTTCGTATCCGCGTCCGCATTAATTTACTATAAGAGTCAGGTTTGACTTGTACACTTTTGAAAAAGCTACATTTGTATTCAATAAGTTTATACCATAAGTAGAGTGGAAGGCGGAACAAGTACCTTGCCTAACTTGGTTCGTGCCTACTACATATTCCAAATACAAGAACTAGACTGTGTCTAAAGCTTTAAAGCGACGTTTTGGGTTTAGCCTGCATGACGTATACTCTAGTCCCCGCAGCGGTATTTTGTATTATAATTAGCCGTATCGATATTCCTTTTCAAAGGACAATGGACCCAAATTCAAGGGTCATACTGTACCGAGTGAGCAAATTGTACTGCTCTGACGGACTCGAATGTTTCCAGGATGATTAAAAATCAAAGTATTAATTAAAAATCTATGTTGTTCCCGATAAAGTCAGCGGTTAACGATATAAGTACAAAGTGCTCCCCACCTTAAATCTCCTTACTAATTTTATATATTTTAAATAATCCAGGTACCTACTCACTCAGTTACGCAATTCTGTTTATTTTAGGCATGAGTATCACCAGAGTCTGTCTCTGTTTGAAACTGAGATAGAGTAATTACTTCAGCAAACAAAAGACTGATAGAAATAGTTCTGGAGAAAGAATGTTTATACAAAATGGAAAGTATTAAAGATTTTTACTTTGTGCCAAGCATTCTGGCGTACAAATTTTTCTCCTTGACCGTATCCTCCTTAATCATCTGGTTGGCCAACTCAACCTTGTCCTTGGCCACCTTGTTCCCGGGCTCAAAGCTCAGTACCTTCAGGAAGTCTCCTTTCGCTGCTACCGGCTCCTTCAAACCAATGTTTGCCACCCCTTTCCGGAACCAACCCTTAACGTTGTTAGGCTGAATCTCGAGGGCTTCTTCGGCTGCGTTTCGAGCAGCTAGGAAGTTCTTGAGGCCAAGGTGGCATTGGGAAGAGTTTAGATGAGCCACGGTGAGGAGCTCCTTCCGTTCCTCTTCTTCCTCTCCTTGAAGCACTGCTAAATTCCATAGCAAAGTATATTTAACTAATAATTGAATAGCTTGGGCCGGAAGGTCAAAGTCAAGGGGTCAGGTTCCTGAAAACACTTACATGCTTCCATTTTCAGAAATTCAACAATTCGTTTGTAGGCCTTTGCAGCCAAAGCGTACTTTTTCTCCAGGAAGAACTTGGTTCCTTTCGCTTTAAACTCGCGGGCGCATTCCATCTTTTGTGGACCGTCCAGGCTCCAGACTTCCTTTCCCTATAAGCATTAATTATATGAAAATAAGTCTGCTCTGCCTCTTTTTATCCATCCATATTGCGCTACCTACCTTCGTGAACTTATGCAGAGTGATCACATACTTAACCTCAGCATTCGGAGGTACACCCAGCTCAGGATTTCCAGCGGATCCAAAAGCATATTGGGGCTTTAGAGTCAGCTCACAGGTCTCTAATTCAGGAATCTTCAGGAGCCCTTCTTCTACTCCAGCCGGAATCCCAATTTCACTTCCGTAACCGACAATAAACTCACAGTTTTCACGTTTCTCGAATGAGACTCCATTGTAAAACCCCTCAAATGTAACTGAAAAGTGAGAAATATATTTCTTTGTCACATCCACTATGAATTTTATTTGAACAGTAGCTGTATCCGCAAAATGTTTTCATAATATTGGTTCATTCAGACCACGGAGTACAATGTTGGAGGTTACCCTTGACTGTCGCCCCATCGTTAGGATGATAGTAGCGTGTAGGGGCAGTTACTATGACCTTCCTGATGATACCACCATCTTTGGCTACGGAAATATCCTCAAACTTCCACTCCAGCAATTCAATCTGTCCAAATACACTTTCTTCGTTAGGAACGGGCCAACCGCTGATATGTACTAATGTTTGATTATGTCCAAAAGCTTACCTCAAACACTAATGTTGCGTTTGGGGGGATCTTAGCCCCAGAGCCTGTGTCTCCGTATCCAAGATCCGGGTGAATAATGATTTTAGATTTCTCCCCCTTCTTCATGGTAGCAACAGCGATATCCCAACCCCCAATCACGCTTTCTGAAAATACGTAACTTTGCAATGTTAACTACAGGTCCTGCATTTCGTACCCAGTACTCTAGATTGACGTACTTTTCCCCAGAGTAAAGGTAAATGGGGTGGAAGAACGGTCAAATTCAGTTCCATCCGTAAGGGATCCAACGTAGTTGACATAGACGTCAACTCCGGGAGCCGGCCGATCCAATCCTTCACCCTCCGTCAGAATCTCCTTCCATAACTTCCCGTCCCCAATGTCAATAGAGGCGGGTCCAGGAGTGTAGTCAATTGGAATCGGAGTAATAACTTCATCGTCAACGGTGCTAACGTTGTGACCGTCTCCCGACATTCTGAAAATGGACCAGACAATATTAGCATAAACAAAGCATAGTAAAGCGAATAAGTAAAAGTAGAATAGTCTACGGTCTACTATATGTATATGTACACTGTATATGTACTTATACTATTATACTACCTATGTATTTATATGTATTTAGACATATTTAGACACCCTGAACTCGACCATCGATGATCGACACCCTGTGCATTGTATACGATCTATGTATAAGCTTGGTAAATTAATGCAACGAACTTATGTCCTACTCCCGTTGTTCAGTTAAACATTTTAGATTTAAAGTAACTCTTCCAAATCTCCAATGAAAAACCAAAAACTCAGAATCTCCATTGCTAATACAAGGCCACACTACTACTACTACTTTCTCAGGAACTGAACTGAGATACCTACGGAATCTCAGTTCAGTGCAATAGTGTGGAGGGAAACTTTGCTCTCGTTGCTTGCTCACTCTCGCCTTTTACCGTCCCTCAGTGAATACTGTGGAGAGAAGCTTTTCTAATCTCTTCACTCTCACATCGCCTGCTATTGTCTTGCCGCAATCTACAATGCTGAGGCTGAGCCTGGCCGTGGTTGATCGAGTAGTCGCGGCAAGATGCTGCTAATAGCAACATTTTTTTACCCATAATATTGTAGTAAACTGTTTTTCCCGACCGACGAACGTAGTTCCGAGCGGGACACGAGAGGGAGTGGAAATACAGTTTTCTTCGTAAACAAACTACTACTGGGAAAAACATGGAGTTTCTATTTTTATAAAGTTTCCAGTTTTAGACAATACATAGAATAATCTGCGGGTATTAAGGATCGGCTCACCCGCAAGAAGGAAGTATTCAGACTATGAAAATGGATCAAATGAAGTGTCGTCACGTCAAGCCACCGGCGGATTCTAATAATTTTGGGAAGAAGAGGAACTGAAACCGACAACACTCACTCGTTACAGATTCAGACTGGAAGAGAGAGAGCGGCAAATGGAACGTGCGTGTGCGGTCTTCACCAAAACCCACAACTCTAAAAAAAAAAGTAAACCACACCGAATCTTAACATTGATCGGCTTCAAGATTAATTATTTCAAAATAAATTGACTTCTTAAAATAAAAATTTTAATTATCTACAAGGACTTAAATGACACTGATTAAATTAAGGAATTAGGAAGCTTTTGACAGGAAATAATTATTTATGAAATCGCAAAGTAGTGAACGTTCCGGAGGACCCAACTTTAAATACTACAGGGGCCATACTTTAATTACGTAACGCAAAAATCGGTGATTTCTACACCCCTTCCCCCCATTTGTGACGCAGACGTAACGCAAAGTCCAAACCCCTTCCCCCCCTGTGTAACGCGTACGTAACTATGTTAGGAACCCCCCCTCCCCCCGAGGGGTTCCCTAACGTGTCCTTGAAAAATGCTCAGCATTCCATAATCTAGTCATATGAACTACAATTTTTCCCGCGCGGACAGGTAACTTTGCCTTGACAACCTTTATGTTGCGTAAATAAAGGCGGAAAAGTTACCTCCCGTAGGGTATGCATTCACACCCTCCCTCCTTTGGAATGACCGAAGAGCACTTTCCGGCTAACCGGCTCCTCGTATGCGAAAAATTAAAGACGCATAAAAGCTGGTAAACCCGGCCTAGATTCTACAATTCAATTAAACGTATCGATATTCTTATGTAAGCCGAACCGTACTGTAATCACTCTCGGGGCAACTTCATAAAATTGGATATATTTAACTGGCTGATTTTTGTTTTAAAAAAAATTCAAAATAAAAAATACGTAAAGAAAAAGCAGGCTACCCTGAGCTTACATTTTTGTGTCCACGAAGGTCCTTACGGTTAATACCTATATTCTAATAAAACCGAGTTCACGTTAATATACTAATGGAGGACCTGAGACGGAAAGCAAAAATTAGTCTTGGATTGTTTGTTACTTGTTTAATTTTTCTACTTGTTTTACCCAGTACAATTTACTCTTTCAGGAATTTTCTAGACAAAGGCTTATTTTAACATTTCGGAACATCCTTTAAGTCACTTTGTGTCTTTGCATAATTTCCAAGATAGACAGAAACCAGGTTTGTAGCAACTATAACGATAAGTTGATCTGAATGAGACTCCTGCTTACACCCACATACAATTTTACCACTTTTTTTTAACATAAGGGGTTAATAACTTGATAAGTCTCGACTGCTGATGTGCCCAGTGTCTGGTAACTGAAATGTTGTTGTCCTGGAACTTGAGAACGCTGACCGCTACTTCCAGAAATGCTTTTCCAGGGTACAAAAGGAAAGCTGAACCGTTGTCATTTTTCCTAATAAAATCATGTATAGTTCCTTCAGGAGAACAGCTTGAACCCTTGAAACTGAAAGGTCACGTCAAGAGGGTCCATAAGTTTGCGTGGATATAACCTAGGAATAAACTGAAGTGACAAACACTAAATAACCTGGCTTTGACCTCGAGGTAACAAGAAAAAACAAATAAATAAAACCAACAAATCCATACTAAAACACGACTACGATTTTATGTAACTATAAAGTTAGAAAAACACATTTGTTAAAATTACGCCGGTCAAATAATGCCATAAAAAATCCAAAAATATATTCCTGAGAGCAGCTATACATCGACTAATGTAATTTTTTAATTAATACTGCTATTCGCACCCGAGGCAGGTGGTTTACTCGCGTAGTTAATATATGTATGCATAATATTATACCGTAAGAGCCGGGTATTCGAGATAAGGTATTTAATATGCGCCGGCCTTGAATAACCTTATGGTTTTTTAATTACTGTAAATTTCAATTACCTAAAAGGAAATAAACGTTTTATAATATGCGCACTTCTAAATTCATAAATGTAACTCAAATATTAAATATTTCATTTATACATTAATATTTGGTACCGAGATTACCTTTCGCTTGGAGTCTAGAAGTGATGCAGTCCCCGGGGTCCCCGGGGAATTTCGGAATTTTTGGACGGGGACTGTCCCCGGGGAGAGGTCCGGGGATCCCGGGGGTAAATTTAGGTAAAAATGGTTCCAAAATTATGCCAAATTGGCAGATTTTGGAACTTGACTTAACTCGACACTGAAGTAAATTAGAACACTCATTGTCTAACGCAAAAGCGCAATAAACCACCTTTATTATAATGCTTGAAAATTGGTCAAGCTCTTAAACTGCGTTTGAAAGCATCGATTCACTGTCAATTTAATGTAAATAGTGGACTTCAACTGTCCAGCACCAAAGTGTAAAGCAAAACAAGTGCTCTTGCGAGCGCTTGCGTGTAGCCCTACGTGCTACACGGAATGACGAATCACTACCGTGAAACGAA
>JAQFZY010002458.1:0-11725 GCA_034696285.1 Hypogastrura burkilli
TTCGCTACTGGACCCACCCTATCTGGGGCGCAGCCCCCCAACAAGCAAACGGCACGTCGTCAAGCCACCCTGGCTAGAAACAACTCAGGCAGTAATAGCTCTTACTCAACATTCGCGTTCGCATTACACCTTTTGGTCCCAAGCTGCTGAAAGCAGATTTTTGTGGTCAAGTTGTTCACTTCCGTTTCCTAATAGTACAGAATGAGCCCCTAAATACCCAAAGCCTATTGTTTACACTACGTATAAATCTTTCCAGTCTTGCCACGAGAGCATAACCGGCGTCCAAGGAGCAATTTTCGGGAACAAAGGATTCGAGGAAATCATCGTCGTCACATATTCAGGTAAGCAGCTTTACCACAGCCCCGATTGTACTGGAACTAATTTCGATGATTTCCAGGTTGGGTCTTTGGACTGACTTCTGAGACTACGGACAAAAGAGTTCATGTGGATGGGGCGCTGAGCATTTCGGATGAGACGAGGCAAAAGCTGATTAGACTCAAGTAATGTTTATATGAGCCTCATTCTACGAACCGTCATTTCTATAGAATTCAAATAATGTTATTAATTTATAATTTACCACAGGAGTGAAATAGAGGAACTCCAGTCGAAAGTGACGCGGGAAAGGGACAAGTACCAAACGGCAGCGGTCGGTCATGTCGGTGGGCTCTCTGCAATCCCTTTCTTTGCAGTAAACGACAAGGTAATGAGACTAAAATCCATCAACGGGGACTGCATTTCAATTTCTGAAATATATGTATCTACATTTTAGATGATACTGAACCGAGAAGACGCTTCATATTTGCTCACTCTCGAAGTTGAGTCTCCTATTGACACGATTCTGATTCAAAGGTTAAAAGATCTTATTCTAATGTTTTTTTTCATACAATTTGCGGTGAGCTCATCCCAATTAATAATTCTATGACCATAGCCAACAAGCCCGCGCTAACGCGGAACGACTAACTACTTCGTCTTATTATTTGTAGGGTGCATGGACCACCATTATTATCCGCAGCTCCACTAAAACTCACCTATGGCCCATGCACCCTAGAAATAATTAGACGATGTAGTAGCGCGGGCTTGTTGGCTAGTCAAATAAATATTTTAAACCGGCAATACAATATTCGACTAATACATAGTATTTATGCCAAACCACAGAGTTCTGAATTAGATGGCATGGGCCGGGGCTATTCCAACCCATATAAACACGTAAATATCCAATAGAAAAAACAATACGCATTGGTAACTTGAGTTTTTATGCTTGCCCGCTTCACTATCGATATTTTCGGGCTGCAAGTATCCAATTTTTCTACATTCGGCAGAATACCGTCCCCCGTCGCGAGCTCGAAACTCTGCCAGTCTTTTTAATTTCTGGATTTGACCAAATGGCCTGGAAGATTGAAATGTAGATGAGCTTGACATTACTCAAGTGAACAGAATAATTAACTTTAATGCAGCGCAGAGTAGTACTTGTGTCAGCGTTTTCAGTTCTCAATCAAGGGAAAAAAGTGAGATGTGTTTCGACTTCAGGCTCTTTTCTTCGCTTTTTAAAATGGCGTTGGAATTTTGCGTGGTCGAGACCTTACTTGGAAGTACTACTCTGCGCTGCATTAAAGTTAATTATTCTATTCACTTGAGTAATGTCAAGCTCATCTACATTTCAATCTCCCAGGCCATTTGGTCAAATCCAGAAATTAAAAAGACTGGCAGAGTTTCGAGCTCAGGACGGGGGACGGTATTCTGCCGAATGCCGAAAAATTGGATACTTTCAGCCCGAAAATATCGATAGTGAAGCGGGCAAGCATAAACACTCAAGTTGCCAACGCGTATTGTTTTTTTCTATTGGATAGTTACGTGTTTATATGGGTTGGAATAGCCCCGGCCCATGCCACTTAATTCAGAACTCTGTGGTTTGACGTACATATTATTAGTCGAATATGTATTGCCGGTTTAAAATCTTCCTTTAACTAGCCAACAAGCCCGCGCTAACGCGAAACGACTAACTACGTCTTATAATTATTTCTAGGGTGCATGGGCCATTGGTCTATTTTAATGGAACTGCTGATAATGGTGGTCCATGCACCCTAGAAATAATTATAAGACGTAGTTAGTTGTTCCGCGTTAGAGCGGGCTTGTTGGCTAGTTCTTAGTAGAATGGCTTATTGATTCTTCCTCAGTGATGTTCCTGTGGACCTACTAGATGTAGAGAAGAATTCAGCCGTAGTTAGTTTCAGTCAATGCGAGCCAGATGTAAGACGTATTTTTAGGAAAATATGTAAATGATCCGAATAAATGTGTGGAATAGAATTTCTTGATATTTATATTCTTTTTCTTAGAGTGGCAATTTCCTGCTCACAACATTTCGGTGTCAGGCAAATACGACCCGGATTGAGGTTCGTCTCCGTACAATAGAAGGACAGCATGGAATGATCCAAGCTTATATCACGCCTCGAATCCAACCAAAATGCTGTCAAGTTCGTTCGTTTCTCATCAAACCACTTTCACTTCATGTCAGGACTCATTCGTTAGACCCGAACAGGTAACCAATGAGCTAACTATGTACTTATATGGTTATTGTGCCATACAATCTAACTTCAGCACGAGCTGTCCGAGTTTTTCCACCCAAAACATAGGCCCATGAGCTCTCCAGCGGGTTAAACTGGAAAGCTTTTCTGTGGAGGAGCTCATGGGACCCAGGTTTTGGGTGTAAAAACTTCGACACCTCGTGCTGAATTTAGATTGTATGGCACAGTAGTTTTAAGTATTCATGACCTTATCCAATCAAAACATAGGCCGTACAACAATTTGAGCCTCAAAGGATCATTCAGCATTGCCGAGATGCACTCCTGGCTATATAGCTGCATTCCAGAAATGCCCGAAAGAGCTCCTTCGACAGATGAGGCATCGGTTACGTTCGTCTCGTCATTCCTGGACACCCTGCTTCATTGCACCTATAGGTAAACTTGTCAAATTTTCAATTTGTATTTGAACAATCTCTGTGCTTTGAACTTTCAGTTGATTTTATTAGTGAAATACCCCTAATATAGCAAAGGCGGAGGACATTTTAGGTCTGACAATGTCTCCACAATTTCAATCCTGAAGGACTTTTTAACGAAAGAGGCAACAATGAAGAAAATTCGACTAGAAATAGAATGTGGTAAGAAGTGGAATTGGAAAATGTTGCCGTATTAAAGGTCTAATGACGTGAACTAAATTGAACTTTTCTTAACTACATAGATCTGAATGAGGATAGTGTTTTGCACACATTACAGTTGATACGTCCGAAATTGGATGCCTATCTAACCCTTTCAAAACAGGTAATCTGCGTAAAGAGTCTTACTGATTCCTTTTTTTGGTTCTATGCAACTGTTTTAGGTGTTAAATGTCTTTGGCGCTAAATATAGGTTTCTCTGATTGACGCCCTCAAAGAAATACAGGCCCACGACCCTGAAGTAGAACAAGTCCTGTCCTCGGATTACAAGTACATTATTGAGAACGCGGATGCACTCTTGAGAGCACACAAGCGTCAACCCTCCTACTTGGATAGACTTTACGGTGAGCCTTTATTATAATGACTGAGGACTATGAAATACAAATGCAGTCTTCTTAATGTAGTTTCGCCCAAACCATTATTGCTTGCTATTAGGAATGATAACGGACCTGTACATTGATAAGCATAAGTACAATGGGAACAACGTAAAGAGTCGGGTCCCACAACTAATGGAGGTACTCGATCGGCATGACTTTGAGCTACTTGTGGACTTCTTTCAAGCGCCGATCAAGCAAGCTTCAATGCGCGAATACTAAACCGATTTACTGGTTTAGTCGTGCTTATATTTCATGTTCAATCGAGTCCCTCGAATAATATAATATGGCTTGTTTAGTATTTATATTTTACATTTTCTGGTTCCCGACATGTTATTATGCAAAACCCGTTAAGTATGAATTATACAACGCGTAACAAAATTAATACTTACTGCTAAATAAAAAATATTTTAAATTACACCCGAATTAAGGAAGTACAAACACTGTTGAATCTAGTCGAGTGCCACTCTACCTAATTAACACTTCTGGGAGCCCCGTTCCACTTTGGGTTGGGTTCGTACCTGACAATGTTGAATCGTGACGTGATGATTCAAATTCAAATATACTTTCATCACACGCAACATACCTACCAACAATACAAATAAGCACGTTTTTACAAGTAAGAGAACAGCTATAGAGATGCAATATAGGTTTCATATACGATTATTACTTTGAACTTATCATCTTTAACAATGCATGATTATATTTAATTCAAATCGCACTATCTCTCCAGGATGAATGAAATTTGTCCAAGAGCACGTGCAGCCATGGTCTCAACAACCCAAGACTCAAATTTTGGTTTAGATTATAAAAATAGAATACTCAAATTGGTCAAATAACCCCTTCAACTTAAACAGGTGGAAAAGTACATTTTGTAAAAATTTCCAGATTGTCATGCAGAATGCAGCATATTACTGTATCTCTCATGTCTAAGGAGTATGATTACATGTGAAGAACAGTTTACCCAATAACCCGTAAGGGCCACCGGAGTCATTTGAGTTATTAAAGAGCGGAGCTCTTTTATTTATGTGATCCACTTTTCTGTCTGTCTGTCTGTGTCGGGCTTATAACTCAAGAACCACTGATCCGATTCAAAAACTGTTTTCACGAATCGATTGCTAATTTTGACACTGAGCTCAACGTCGAGTCAAAGTACCATATACCCTGTTATAAATGTCAAGGCCACACTAAAACGCAAAGTGCAGTTACCCGTTGAACTGATTTAAAAATTTATTTTCACCGACCGATTCCTCCTAAGGTCATTGTGCTAAATACGTCGGGTGAAAGGTCACGGCCATGTGCTTTCAAATGCCCATATCTCAAGAACCAATGGGCCGATTTGAAAACGGTTTTCGCCATTGGATTCCTACTAATGGTGCGGTATGCATAATTAATCATCCTTGATTGTTCGGGTCAAAGGTCAAGGCCCGTTACAACGGTTTATTATCGGTTTAATTTCCGTTTAATTTATAGTAAAATCAATTTTGATGCGGTTCAATATGGTGACTCGGTTCAGTTTCTAATTTTACTATTCCCTGTTGTGCTTCGCTTCGTCACTCCGTGTTGCACATATGGCGACACGCAAGAGCACGTTACTGCACTTGTTTATAATACTATTATTCTTTACAAGTAACGACCTCGCCTTCGGCTCGTGTCTTATACTTGCGCACGCGGCTCCGCCGCTTAGCGCGGTTGGCTCTACGCTTGGAACGAATTAGTACAAATACTGGATTTAATATTAAGCACGTATTAACTCATGCTAGCATTACATGTAATTGAAGATGATTAGGGGCGAAATAAGATAATAAATTACCCCTGAAAACATGTACATATACTACGAAATTAGTAAACAGTAGTCATTTAATTTTTTGGAGGTTCTTTTTGCTCCTTATTCTTCTGGATCCTTATCTTACGCTCATTATAGGTCAACAGGAAGTGTTTAACCGGTTTATGGTAGTGGTGTCTGTTGACTGTGCGTAGTCGTAGTAAACCGAGACGCATGACATGTTAAAATTATTATAGCGCGAAATCTGTATGCGTTAGTAAACGGCAATATTCGTGACACGGTCGAACTGAACTCTACCATGGTTAAAGACACTACAACCGTCTAAGCCTGTCAATTTCTTGTGCTTCACTGGACAAATGATGTTATTATTTAAGAGGGTTAGGTATTTAACGTTAAAAAGTGCTCACTCGAGGGACTAACCACTCGAAGGACAGCTTAGCTAATACCTCGGCTAAGACTCAGGGTGGTATGAGTAGTGACAACGGTATATTTTTGGGATACCGGCGCAGCAAAAGTGAATAACTTGTGATTGTGATACGGTAAACGGTATATAATTACATAATTAGTAAGGTGATTATTCTAGGTAATTAAGTCTTGTGACTGGGTTAAGTTATGTTTGAAGAAGTTACTTTTGTGGCGTATGACCCGACAAAAGTGAGCCTGAGTTGTAATTAGAGCCCTGGTGCTGGGATTTGTGTATTCAGGTGGGTTGCGATGGACCATGGAGGAAGGAAAAGTGCAAACAATTTCCTAAAGGATTTTTGGAAAATGTCAACAAAATGAAAAAAATCCATTGCTAGGAGCCATGTTTTTTATTTTTTAAGGGGTGACCCCTTGGCTCTAAAAATCCAATATTCACACGTGGTCTTTGTATTGGTCATAACTTTTTGTGGGATGATTTTGGTGAGCGTAAGTTGAGAAATGCGACCTGTAGGTTGCGGATGGTGCAAAATCGGCTGTAACTTTATAATAGTTAGACTACTACATTTGAATTCGAGATCATCAATAAATTATGCGGCCGTATTAATTTAACCACAGGGAGCCTAATATATAATATTTAAAAAAAACATGCGCAGCAGCACTATAAATGTAAAAAGGGTTTAATAAATTATAACTTTATCACAAATAAGTTCAACACACGCATAATGAAAGCGCAGTTGAGTAATAGTATTAAAACAATTTTAAGAAATAATGCGAATACGAATTTTGCTGTATTATAATAACTACAATGCAGCTAAAACAGTACAGAACACTAAGATCAGTTACAATTAGTAACAAGTAACAATCCTTCATTCACGGGTGGTAAATGGTTAAGTACAAGTATCTAACCATGTACCATCCATAGTCCACACTCAATTCAATTATGTACACGCAACACGCATTCCGTTCTAATTCGAATATCTTCACTTTAAAAACAACAGACCACCCATTTTGGTAACGTGTTTGCAATTAAAAATTAAAACATACCTATGGTCTATTGAATAGAATTAAATAATTGCTAATCCCTGTGCTCATTTCATCTTCCATGGAAGTGCCCAAGATGAGCTGTCAAGCTCGTATTGTTTGAGAATCCCTTTCCGCATTCATCACATTTAAAGGGTTTGGCATTTTCGAAATGGATTTTCCGATGAGTAGCAAGCTGATTACTTGTACTAAAAGCCCGGTTACATAAATTACAGGCAAACGGCTTCTCTCCTGCAAATTATCAGAAATGGATTCATATATACTTAATGTATCATTCATCATATCAGTATCATTTATTGAGTCAATGTTTTCGCTCCGTAACCGACGCAAAATCTTACCTGAATGACTCCTCTTGTGCACGACAAGGCGACTGCTGTTCACAAATGCAAGGTCACAGTACGGGCATTTATAGGGCCGCTCTCCAGTATGTACCTACACACACGAATAATCTTGTTATAAGTAACGCAATTCCTTTTCAAACTGCAACTTTTTTCACAACTACTTCCGACGAGAATAAAATAAAAAACTGAAAACGTTTGATTACAGGCAAACTTAATGAGAATAATTAACAGAAAAGATTAAACAATTTTTCTGACTCAGGCTTACTCTCATGTGAACTTTAAGATTCGACTTATCAGCAAATCCTTTACCGCAAACTTGACAAGTGTAGGGCTTCTCTCCTGTAAATATTAATAAGATTTCAATAATTAAGATTACAATAAACAGTATTAACTGATAGAGAGACCGCGGCAAGGTAACGAAATAACGAAAGGCAAACGGCCTTGCTCCTCACTGGCAGAGTGACGTACAAGGGTGTTCTTGCCTTGCTCGTTTATCCGGTACCCCTGATCTTCACGGGCAGATTGACGTGGAAGGGTGTTCTTGGTTTGCTCGTGGTTTAAATGTGACGTGAAATAACGTAAAAATTATCCTGATCCTACAACGTGAAATGCTCCATTTCTAGCCGTAGCTTGAAATGAACAGAAATGTGAAAGCTTAAATTTGACGTGAAATAACGTAAAAATTACGTGATCGTACAACATGAAATGTTCCATTTCCAGCCGTAGCATGTACTGAACAGGAAGGTGAAGCCTTAAATTTGACGTAAAAATAACGTAAAAACCTGTTTTCAGCAGCTTGGGACCAAAAGGAGTATAGGTGATCGCTATAACAGTATTAACTGACAGAGAGACCGGTAGTCCAGATCTGCACGGGCAGTTCGATGAGCGTCTGTTTGTTGCTCCTCGAGCCGCATTTTATGTGGCGCGTCGACGAAAAAGATTTGTCGACGAACAAGGCGTTTGGCACCGGTTTTAGTAAGATCTTTGAGATGTAACAGTGCATACAATTGTGATTTTATAGCAGCAAGGTGGAAGCGTAATCTATATGATTTTGTTTGGGCTTGAGAAACTTTCCTTTGGTGTAGAGGTTTTCGAAATTAGAACTATGTGTGATTGATCTTATCTGAAATACTTTGAGGCGTAGAACTGATAAAACAGACTAGTGGAACACCAGTTTTGTCTCATTTGATATTATGGTTATACTCTATACACTTTATAAGCCATACACCTGTATGTACTGCTTAATATAAATCGAGCAGAGAAACCGATATTGATTTTTTCAAACCATACACATGTATGCAGTATTTGAATAAGTAGAACAGTTGATGAGATATTCAACTTTATAAGCTAAACACTTGTATGTACTGCTAAATATAAATCGAGCAGAGAAACCGACATTGATTTTTTCAAACCATACACATGTACGCAGTATTTGAATAAGTAGAACAGTTGATGAGATATTCAACTTTATAAGCCAAACACCTGTATGTACTGCTAAATATAAATCGAGCAGAGAAACCGACATTTATTTTTTTTAAACCAAACGCATTTATGTAGTATTTGAATGAGTAGTACAGTTGATGAGATATTCAACTTTATAAGCCAAACACCTGTATGTACTGCTGAATATAAATCGAGCAGAGAAACCGACATTTATTTTTTTAAACCAAACGCATGTATGTAGTATTTGAATGAGTAGTACAGTTGATGAGATATTCAACTTTATAAGCCAAACACCTGTATGTACTGCTAAATATAAATCGAGGAGAGAAACCGACATTTATTTTTTTAAACCAAACGCATGTATGTAGTATTTGAATGAATAGTACAGTTGATGAGATATTCAACTTTATAAGCCAAACACCTGTATGCACTGCTTAATATAAATCGAGCAGAGAAACCGACATTTATTTTTTTTTTAACCAAACGCATGTATGTAGTATTTGAATGAGTAGTACAGTTGATGAGATATTCAACTTTATAAGCCAAACACCTGTATGTATTGCTTAATATAAATCGAGCAGAGAAACCGACATTGATTCTTTAAAACCATTCACATGTATGCAGTAGTTAAACAAGTAGAGATTACAGAAGTTTATCATGATTAGCTTGAAATCTGGCTGAACAGAGGCCTCACTATGAGTAATCATTAGAAATGCGGCTTATAATAAACTGAAAGATCAACTGAAACAAAATTAGAATATTTCAATCAGCATACTTCCCCGTTGGAAATATTTGCTGAACTTTGTACTAACTGACAATATGTATAATTCGGTAGACCACTTTGCTAGCAAGCATTACCAGGTGCCATTCGCTTCTTCGTAAGCGTAAGGTGGATTCGAGTGTGTTAAATGAGGGTCAGCATATAACTTTACATATTTCTAGGTACGTGTGCTAAAGCCTTCATCGCTCATAATATATTACTAATTGCTTCCCACGATACGTCTATATATATATGTTACAAAGGATGTGTATGAGACATTTGTGAAGCACCTAAAGAATATACGTATATATAAGTCTGTATATTGTGCAACAGATCAAAGCACTGCTTCATATAGGAAGCATTATCGCACTGCTTAATGGCTGTTTATGTGTCAGGTATGCTCGCTTCATTAACAGCGTTACGGACAGAAATACAGACACACTGACATAGCGAATGCATAACCGCTGTTAACTTCGTTGTCGCGGTAATAAACAGTATAAACTGATAGAAACCGTATTAACGAAACCGATATCCTAAAGCGTACTCCAACAGAGAACCCGATATTAAATGTTTCAAAGAATGCACCTGTAGGTAACCACCTAAAAGTACTGCTTAAGCCATTCGAGTAGTGAAGCCGATATTGATTTTTTTCAAACCAATACACGTGTATGCAATACTTAAATGAATAGAACAGTTAATGAGATATTACACTTTATAAGCCATATACAATATACACCTAAAAGAACTGCTTAAGCCATTCGTGGAGAGAAACCGATTTTGATTTTTTTAAACCATACACCTGTACGCAATACTTAAATGAGTAGAACAGTTAATGAGATTTTCTACTTTATTAGCCATACACCAGTATATACTGCTTAACACATTCAAGCAGAGAAACCGATGTTGATTTTTTAAAACCATACGCTGGTATGAAATACTTAAATAAGTAGAACAGTTAATGAGACATTCAATTTGATAAGCCATACACCTGTATGTACTGTTTGATACATTCGAGTAGAGAAACCGGTGTTATTTTTAAAAACCATAAACCAGTATGCAATATTTAAGTGAGTACAGTTATTGAGATATTCCACTTTATAAGCCGTATACACCTAAAATAACTTCTTAAGCCATTTGAGCAGAGAAACCGATTTTGATTTTTTATAAACCATACACCTGTTCGCAAAACTTAAATGAGTAGAACAGTTAATGAGATTTTCTAATTTATTAGCCATACACGCCTAAAAGTACTTCTTAAGCCATTCGAGCAGAGAAACCGATGTTGATTTTTTTAAACCATACACCTGTATGCAATACTTCAGTAAGTAGAACAGTCAATGAGATATTCAACTTTATAAGCCATATACAGCTAAAAGAAATGCTTAAAGCCATTCGTGGAGAGAAACCGATGTTGATATTTCAAAACCATTCAACTGTATGCTGTACTTGAATGTTGTACAAGGAGGTTTTAGAATGTTTTGATCATATATAAAAGAGTCAACTGATAAAATAATTAAACGTTTAGTAGAGACCGGTGACAAAAGCCATGTCCAATATTTTGCTTCATTAGGTTTGAATTTACAGCGTGTGAGACACTGTGTAAAGTAAGGATTTTGCTAAGCGTGATCTGAATTTCTATATATAAAACTCAGCCTTAAGGTGAGCGCAGGGCAGCGATCACGTGACGAACGAGCAAAAATGCGTCTTGATATTCAACTTTGTATATGTAAAAGAAGGAAGCAGTTTCGATGGTGACATTCGGACAGACGGACGGACGGACGGACAAAACGAATGCATAACCGTGAATACGGTAATAATAAGCTGAGTGGAGCATGAAATCAGATCTGAAGTTTGGAAACTGTGGCCAGCATGTCACAATTACTGAGTTGAGCATCACATTGAAGCATAGCCATTCCGTTGACTAAGCTGTCCTTTTAACGCCAGGGTACAGCGAGGACGGTGTTCGACTAGATACCACTCCTCATATCTAAAACGCTAAATCGGTTTGATCAGTTCCACACGTCTAAGTATGATATGACCCAATGACCCTACAAGCCCTGTGGCATCCGAAACCGATGCTAACTCAACTTGACCTTAGGTGAACCGCAAGGGTCACCCCTGGGCGATGGGGTTACTGGTATGCCGGAAAAAAATGTGTTTTACAGGTATTATTCATGCTCCCCAAGTCTGTATGATTTGATGTCTCTGTGACCCTACGGTGACCCCGGAAGATCACTCACGGTTACCCAAACAATGTCCTGTGACATAGTGTTGTTACTCATACGCATAGTTGCGCAAAATACATGTAATTTGAAAATAGTGTATTTTAAATACGTATTTCAAATATAT
>JAQFZY010002459.1:0-11725 GCA_034696285.1 Hypogastrura burkilli
TTTTACGAGCCGCAAGAAAACCCAGTGAAGCATTTTTGAAACATTTTTTTCCACAGAAAATGTTTTGAAAATGCTCAAATAATGTTTCTGACAATTGCAGTGTACCTATAATGCAAAGACTGCGACGTGTTGTATACGGAAGTCGTAAAACACTTAAGGAGAAGGTAGCTCAGTGTACTTTACTAGTGCTGTTGCCTTATTATAATATTAAACTTAATCAAACTTTGTTGGTTAGGACATCACGTTTCTTGAAGCTGATCAACATGTTAGATGTTTAGCGCACATGATTAATATGGCCCAGGTGCGGAGGGAAGGGGGGCGGGACCGGCAAAAACGAACTAGATAAAACACGAGTTTGGTTAATCCTGATAAAAAAAATTTGTTAATTTTGCAAAATAAATGTCGGAGCCATATAGTAGTGGCCTAGTTTACCGCACAGCTTACATATTTCCGGGCTTGGAGATGCCTTCGTTTAGATGCTTTGTAGTGTAACAGAAAACAGAAAAGTTACAGAAAATTTTCTAGAAGTTGTAACAAAAAGCTCTATAGTGCCAGACAGCCGAAGCAGGAAAAAAAGTGTCCACAAGGGAAAGGTGCAACACCGAATAGAGGCGCTGAGAGTAGGGGCCAGAATTTCACTTCACTCTTACACCTCAGCATTATTATTTTCAAATTTCAACGTATCTAAAGTTCAAATTCTATCGTAGTCGTGTTTTAGAATGGATTTGTTGGTTTTATCTATTTGTTTTATCTGGTTACATCGAGGGCAAAGCCAGGTTATTCAGTTTTTGTCACTTCAGTTTATCCCTAGGTTATATCCAGGCTAACTTATGGACCATATTGACGTGACCCTTGAGTTTCAAGGGTTCAAGAGCTGCCCTCCTGAAGGAACTACACATGATTTTATCAGGAAGAACGCAAACGGTTCAGCTGCCCTTTTGTACCCTGCGAAAGGATTTCTGGAACTAGCGGTCAGCTTTCTCAAGTTCCTGGACAACAACATTTCAGTTAACAGACACTGGGCACGTCCACAGTCGAGACTTATCAAGTTATTAACGCTTCATGTTAGAAAAACTGGTAAAATTGTATGTGGGTGCCAACAGAAGTCTCATTCAGATCAACTTATCTTTATAGTTGTTACAAAGCTGGTTTCTGTCTATCTTGGAAATTATGCAAAGGCACAGAGTGACTTGGAGGATGTCCCGAAATGTTCAAATAAGCCTTTATCTGGAAAAGTCCTGCAATTGTAAATGGTAGTGGAGAAAACAAGTAGAAAATAAATAATAAACAGTGCGTAGTAATGTGAGTACGTTGCTATTCTATCCCCTACTTGTGCTGCCATTGGCGGCCGTTGCTTCTAGACAAAGTAGAAAGGGGAATTCTATGGCTTCGGCCGGCACCTGCTCCTCTCATTCACGTTGGGCTACGGTATAATCAATCCACCGAGTCCTGGGATAATTTCAAATTTTACAGCACAAAAACAGTTTGGTCCCTGACCAATCTAAAACACGTAAAATCTAACCTAGGTTAGTGAAGATTGCTTCGCAATCTTCGCCGGATCTCCGGCGCTCTAGGTGCAATAATAAGTAAGTTTTATAAACATTTTATTTTGAATTCAGAGGATAATATTAGCAGTATGCATGACACATTCTAAGATCCAAGACCAATGGGATCAAGCGGACCTATCCCCGCCCCATCTCCATCATTGCTTCCGAGTGTTTCTTTGCACCAAACCCCCTTCATCATAGTTTGAGAGAGTATCCATTGCTGGAGTTCCGTGACCCTGGCGTAGATACCAGGTCTCTGTTTTCTCGCACAGCCAAACCCCCATGACACCTGTGTTGCCAAAATACATCATGTTAAATAAATGGAGATGATTAGTATTGGAAATATACGCTGTGATGAATAGGGCAGCCCTAGCTATAGTATGCGAAAAAGTCAGAGACAGAAGTCGGCAAATAGGCTATAGGGAGTTTGGCTTGGCAGACTTAGTTGGTAATTAACTACTGCTCATAGTTAATTACAGTCATGTTCGAGTATCCGGGTAAATTCAAATACTGGAAGAGTATGGTCCTAGCTTTCATTTAAGATATATCTGACCTTCGGGGAAGATCAAATGCCTCGGCACTTGTGTGAACAAGTTAGGAGCCGCCTCTTCACAATAGAGGCTAGTTTTTAAGCCCTATTTCTAGGCAACAAGAACCAGGCGCTACGTTATAACGCATACTGTACAAACTGTTTGGCTATTCCGTCGTATGTCACTAAACTTACGATCCCAATCTGTTGATGTTGTTTCTTGCCTTTGACCAGAACAAGGGGTCCACCAGAGTCGCCCTATTTATTATATGTTATATAAACTTAATTATAAATATGTAACAACTTTTAAAAAAATCAAATTACGGTGCAAGCATCCCGGACTCCCTGCTCATGCCTTTAAAAAAAAATAATAAAATTAGTGATTCAACGAAGTTATGCATATTGCGAGCACGTGTACAAGAGGAGAGCCAAATGTAAGGGTATTATTAATTTAATATTGTAATCCGTACTATGCTGAACTTTTACCACGTTATCCATCTTAATCTAGCATAGGAAACTCACCGAAAAAATTGATATATCCTTTGAATCCAGCTTACGTGGAGATCACTTTACCTTGTCGGCGTAGCGGTTTCCCGCTAGGGGATTTTTAACAGTTAAAAGTAACTAAAAGTTAAAGTAGAAGTTAAAGTAGGTAAGTAAGTTAGTGAACGCAAGTCTGAGACTTAGCGTGGACGCGCGATTTTCACCAGCCGTGTCATTCGTTCAACTCTGGACAACTGACACATCAATGGAATGTCAATTTCATGAGGATTCCGAAAGTATATGAACTTGATATCTATGAACGAAAGTTTTGCCCTTCTTGGAGGTTGTAACTTTCATCGAATAAAATATTTTTTCCTGCTCCAACGTTTTTACATGCCTCTTTTTAAGTTAGAAGCCACGAAGCCCCAGACCAGGTTTGTCGGCTATGTGATAAAAATAACTTCAATCGCCTAAGAACCTGGCACGTATACCTCATTATCGGGACTTTTGACTCTCCCCTCGCATGCATGTGTCATAGCGTTCAGGTGCGGCATTAAAATGTCAAGTATATTTACCCTGCACACATCATGCGTCCACTCAGTTGGTATCCTGTCCAGTTCGAGCATTTCGGTAACGGAATAATGGGAACGTCCAATTTATCTAGAACACCTATAAAGGGGGACGAGGAAGCGATCAGTTAGCTTTTAAAAGACACTTAGGTTATAACGAATACAAAGCCATTGCGTGCTATACTTTATACATTATGACATTTTTACCAGGAAGCACTCTCCTGCACATGCCCACAAGTAACATTTGCCATTCTATTCGTCCTAGTATACTGGAATACTTAAGATTGTTCTACTAGAATTCTGGTCGGCCTTACTTGAAATTGAAATGACTTGTTGGTTTACATGGCAGATAAAAAAAGCCTTTCACGGGAAGCAGATAAAAGTCACGGGAATAAATTCGTCTAAGTCTAGGTCAAAACCCAAACTGAACCTAAGATTGACAACCTAACTTTAAATACCCCTACCCCTGGACAAATTGACTATTTACTACACAGCTTCGGAACATTCGGGTAAAATATATTTCACCTGTAGTAAAGTTAGCGTCTTCCTTCGTCAATCCCCATCCCACCACAAAGGGAATCTCCTTCTCCCATGTCGTTGTGTAAGCAGGAAAGTCCGGAAGGCAAAGGGAAGATGGGGACTCTGGCGTCATAAGAGTAAGATCAATTTTCCTGTCCAGCTTCAGTACTGCCGCATCAAAATCGTACCTGTTATTGTAACACATGTGTAAAAGCTTTTAGTTTTCCGGTAAATTTTTTTACAGTGTAATTATTCCGTCCTATTGTTATAGCAGATTCGAATTTTCTGCTCACTCATCGGTAAAGAGGGGATGGTTGGTCAGCTCGAGGACTTTAAATCTCTGGGTATTCTCGTCCTCATCAGTGTAATTCCACGTTTGTTTCTTCCCACCTTTAGTACTAAAGTATCACAAAAATTAAACATTATTAATTTTTTCGGCTGCTTGAACAATTTGCAACGAATGTGTCTTGGATTACTCTAAAACGTCATTGAAGTCCTTTGTGGCGTTCGTCGCCGAGCCTGCTGATCTACAATTCGATAATAACAAAATAGTTTTTAAGTTTCCGGTATTACCTTGTTGTAATGTGGCAAGGAATTGGCTTATATGCCAACTGGAAGTGCTTGTAGCAACTACAATTCAACCGGACTGTACGTATAATAATAATCGTCTTACTTAGCATCTAAAGGGAGTCCTTCCAGTTGTCGTCGGAATCGAAGTCCACCTACTCCGCCGGTTTCGGGGACTTTGGGTGCCTTGGGAGCCTTGGGTGCGTTGGGTACCTTGGGTGCAGCAGGGAGTTTTGAGATACTTCCAGGTAATGGGACGCCTTTGGTTCCTAGAAGCTTCTTCAGCTTTTCCGCTGCTTCAGCCAGAGCCAACGTTTGCTTTGGCGGCGTCCGGTCTCGGAGGTCCTTCTTAGCCGTTCGCCACAAGTACTTTGCGTGCACGAGCACTTCCACATTTTTTTCGGTGAGATGAGAGAACCTATTGAAGAATAAAGGAGAGGGTTAGGACAACAACATTTTCTTATTAGGAATAGGAACATCACGCATCGAGTGTCTGAATTAATCTTGCAAATGTGTAAATCTACAATACTGAAAAACGAGGCTTTAATCGTCTTGGGAATTTCTCACCAGAAGCAATGGGCCGCAGTCAAAATGTATCTATAAATTATGTTAAGAAAATACAACATTACTGTATGTGTGAAAATTGTACTATTGTGCACCAGCGCTATATGAATATTTTACTGATCATTGATGATTGCACCGCCGCAAAATGAGGATCGGGTTCCCGGCTTCACGATAGCCACCTGAGTTAAGTATTACCGCGTGAGATTATGCTTCAAAGGTAATGGCTGTCATTCTGTCAAGCTCCCGAATGTCGAATTGACACTTCGTCGAACTCACTGTGTCGCAAGTTTTGAATGTCGAATCGTTTAAAAGTCGCAAGGTTCTATCGAATCATTTTGAACGTCGAAATGTTTGTATGTCGAACCGTTCAAATGTCGATACGTTTGAATGTCGAATCGTGCCTAACCCAAACTAACAAACCAACAATCTAACAACCTAACAAACCTGAGTAATCTAACCTAACTAACCCTAACCTCTAACATAACCTAACATAACTAACCCTAACTACTAACATAACCTAACCTAACTAACCCTAACCTCCAACATAACCTAACCTAACTAACCCTAACCTCTAACATACCCTGACCTAACATTTAAACGATTCGGCATTCAAACCTTTCGATATGCAAACGATTTGACATTCAAAACTTTTGACGTAGTGAGTTCGACGATGTTCGACATTCCGGAGCTCGATATAATGAAGGCGAAGAATTCAAGTGATAATATAATCGAGTGCGAGTACCTGCCAGGGAAACTCGTTCATTTCCGCCTCCTCCCCTTTCACAACTCTTTTCTTTCGCCTGCTCTCCTTAGCCTTGGGCGCCTTCTTCTTGAGTCCACATACTGTTTTCGGAAAGAATCATGTATTTTGTGCTCCAGGAAACCCAGCGTCACATTTGAATAACTTACCACACTGCGGGTTCTCTGCTCGTTGCTGGGTTATCTTCAGCTCCCGTGAGCCCTCTATATTTACAAAATGTTGAAACAACTGCATTTGAGCATTATAGTCTAAGGTCTAAATAGCAAATACTGATATTGGGGGAGCGTACTTAGATTGGTGCTGCATTTTACTTCACATCGGAAGCCCTTTCGAGACCCGCCGTCTCCCGATGATTTGAATTGTACGTAGAGATCTCGGAGGTTCTTTGAGGCCCTTATCGGCTTACTGAAAGATGCGGTGTCGGTGCCACAGAACTTTTGGAGTCCCCCAGTACCGTCGTTTACCTTGAGGTACTCCCCGCCCTCACAACTGGTCCCTTCCCCTGGTCGAATATCAAGGACCGAGCAAGAGATCTCGGCAATACATTCCTTACCACCCTGGTGAGTTTCAGATTCCATCCAGGTATTAGGAAAACTAGACTCAAGGTCAGACAAAGGTAATGCGTTAAGTGAACCATACCATAAAATCCCATTTGCAGTTGAGTCCGCCAGGATACGGCTTGGGTTTCTCAGCTCCATAAAACGGGGAGGTTAGATTGTAGCTCATCAGTTCGGCTAAATGGAAGGCCCCTCCGCACTCTACAACAGGAGAACTACACTAAAAGTTTTGCTTTTCTTTTTTTTAGCTTGATTTATTCTACAAACTGTAAGGTAGCCCAATTGAGCATTAACAAAACTTAGGCCTCATTCCATAGTCCAAAGTCCAAAAGCATTAGAAAGTTTTTCCGACTTACCGTTACCAGGGGGTTCCTCACCCTCCTCCTTCGGCGGCTCTTCTCCACGTACAGACAGACTCTTTGGATTTCAAACAAAGAAATTACTGTGAGATTTTGATCATGGGCGTTTCCGGCATAAGGTGTTAAACCTCTCCGGAAACTTGAGGCTGGAGACGCCCATGATTTTGATTGTGTTTTGAGGTTTCGAAGCAATAAAAATACACAAATTAACAATTTCATCTATGGCCGAAAGGCCTATCGTACCTGTCCGTATAAAAATAGTATGAATACTACGGGAATCATGGCTCCAGGTTTATTCTTCATGTCCCCTACTGTCGACGATTAATCGACACGACTGATCCAACCGTACGTACAGAGCAACCTTGAAGTTGGGACTGAACGACTTTTCAACTGTTTATAGAATGTGCATAACGTCATATAGTATAGTGTGATTTCTAATTGAAATAGCTTTGGTTAATGTGAATTTTACGATTCAATTCATAACATACTTGTATTCCTTATTGTAGTTTGTAGTCCAGTCGCAATTTGAAGGTTTTCGCAGCTTTTACTTGAGCTTTCCCTTTAGAAATACCTATTTAACTTTATTACTTTATTATTTGTGATCAATATTCTTTTGTCTAGATATCTAACGGGGCTGTAAACAGGTACATAAATATGAACCAACTTTATTAATAGCAGTATATGGCCAACTGTAAGACAAGGATCAGGAGAAAACTCTATTAAGCAATTCAACAGGTACTAGGTACAATATAGGTATCAATAACAGTTAAATCTTGAAATGAAGCGAATAAACGAGAATTAGTGAAATCTCAATGCCTAATGACTTTTCAAGGTCGAACATTAAGTTTTTGGAAAACAAAGTCCAATTTTCAGCGTACATGTCTTCCAGCTTTTAGAGAATTAGTTGAATGTATTTGGAAAATACTAGAAAATACCCCTTGTTCGAAAAATCTCGAAAAGGTTATCTTTACGCTAATGGGCGTTAACCGGTTCAAATCTCGTCCGTAATCGAGAACAATCGTCCGTGATAAAATATGTAAAGACCCGTGTACCTTCCTTCAGACTTGGCTTTGATATACATATGTAGTATTTATAAGTGCTACATGTACAAAATATCTGTGCGTTGATCCAATAGATAGGGATAGGCTTGTGTATGTATGTATGTACACACGCTTGTACACACTATACCTCGCTTCACTGATTGGATAGCACTTTGAGGTTAATAAAAACATGTTTAGTGTAAACATTTTAATGATGAAACTCACATTAGACCATAATGTAATGAATTGTAAGGCGAATGTTGCCCTTTTCAGTTGTCGAGTATTAAATTGAAATCGAAACCGTTTGATCGTAATCCGTTCAAGTCCATTTAGCTGAAACTGATCATCTCGTAGCACACATCTACTAGTGTATTTTATTACTTATTACACATATTCATACATGCCTCAGAGTATAAATGACAAGGTTCCTATTTTTTAATTCGCAGCTATTCCAAATTAAATATGGAACAATATTTTTGCTCCAGAAATAATTTCACACATTCAAGAAACAGCTTCATATAAAAAAATGTTGTATGTATGTACATGTACATATGTATCTAGGGTGGATAGTGGATACATGGGGTATTGAGTGCCTCCTGTACTATACAATGGCTCCCAACAGCCCGCAGGTATCTCTCGGATCAGATTAAATTAAGAATTTCCATTCCCCAATTAGATGTACGACCTTGCCCATATGCCTCCAACCAGCCTGGTATTGGTGAGCCGAAGTCCAGACGTACTTCTCTCTCGATATAGCATTTGGGAAATCCAATACCTACACAGGCACCTTGTGGAGGTAATCTCAGACTGGGCTTCGGCAAGAATCCAAGGAAGGAGATATAGGATCCCCTATCTTAAGAATTCACATATCAAATCAATGTGGTTCATTAAGCTCATCAACATATTGGAGTGATCCACCTGGTGCCTCACGTGAGCCAATCTGTATCCCCACCACTTTAGGCCGCTATCGGAGCACTGAAGACGGGACTCACATTGTATTGCCCAGGCCCAGTATCGCTCAAATGTAAAATGTATAAAAAATGTTACTCTTATAGGCAAAAATATTACTCGTTTAGGCAAAAATATTACACGTTCAGGAAAAAAATATTACTGTTTTAGGAAAAATATTTCTCGGTTTTAGTTAATGCGTTCAGAACCTCCGATTGGCTTATTTTTTCGGTTTCTTTGCTAACTTTATATATTTAAGTTAGGTTAGGTTAGGCTACAACGTACCAAAAGTAAGAACTGCATACGACCTAACCGAACTAAATGTTGTTTAATCCATCATAACTTTCAAAGTTTAAAAAAATATAAAATACAAGTAACGACCTCACCTACGGCTCGGGTCTTATACATGCACACGCGGCTCCGCCGCTTAGCGGTCTTGGCTCTACGCTTAGAACTAATTTTACAAATATTTTCATTAGTAAATAAATCGATTACTCAACTCTACAAATAGTTTTATGTAAGCAAGCCATGTCACAGAAACAAAGTATCTACGAACTGTTATGCTAGACGCTGCGCTGCAGGTAAGATTTAAGAAACAGACAGAAATAGAAGGCATTCAAGAACCTGCAGCGTCTAGCATCACAGTTCGTAGGTACTTTGTTTCTGTGACATGGCTTGCTTACATCAAACTATTTGTAGAGTTGAGTAATCGATTTATTTACTAATGAAAATATTTGTCATAATTAGTTATAAGCGTAGAGCCAAGACCGCTAAGCGGCGGAGCCGCGTGCGCATGTATAAGACCGGAGCCGAAGGTGAGGTCGTTACTTGTATTTTGCATTTTTTCCCGCAGCACAGCGTTGCGTTATGGTTATGAATGAGATTCCACATTTTTCTCTTTCCCCTATTTGGTTATGCTATCAAATGGTTGGACCACGTAACGTAAGGTTTCACTTGGGCCGTATGTCAGGTCAAAGTGATTAAAATAATTATGGTTTTCCTTCTTGTTGTTGTTATGGACCATGGAGGAATTAAAAGTGCCAACAAATCGCTTTAGGATTTTCAGAAAATGTCAACAAAAGTCTAAAAAATCCGTTGCTAGGGGCCATGTTTTTGGCCATTAAGGTTCTGAGCCCTTGACCCTAAAAATCCCCAGTTCTTCGTATTGGGCTTAACTTTTTGTTGGAGAGATTTGGTGGGTCTGGGTTCAGAATTGCGATCAGGATCAATCGGACAGACCAAACCTTGGAGTAATTTTATAAGGCCTCTATTTAAAGTGGCCCCAATTAAACTCAAAAGTGTCCCAAGAATACTCAACAGTTACTTTTGCTACCTTTGGCCCCAAATTACTGTTCGCTCTCCCCGAATTGACTCACATACTCCCCAAATAAACTCAAATGCTTCCCAAAAATGCTCATTGGGGTATAGGGCATAGACTAGGCTCCATAATAGACTGGCACCTTCACAAATATAACGTTCACGTGTAAGAGTAAACACACGTAATATGTAATATACACAAAGTATAATTTATTAAAGGAACCAACATGAGCATGTATTTAGATAGAGCTACGGCTAGGTCAAATAATCCTAATACAGTATGATATGATACAACTCTTAACTAATACAAATCTCAAAATAAGTAAACGTTGTAACGCATGTAAACAATGACAATTAAGGGCGTATTTTGGATCTAATTTGAGGGGGTTCTAAGAATATTGGAAAGGCTAAAGGAGAATATCTGTAGATTCAAAATCTTAGTATTAAGTGATAGGAGACACCTACTATTATTTTCTGACGAGAGTGAGCTACGATTACTTCATGCAGGTATTAATTAACAGCAATAAGTATAAGAAGTGATTCTAAGGATGAATACAATAGGATGATGCATTAGCTATGTGTGAACATTTTTGCAATGAGTGTACCGTCAATACTACATGTGAGCCACGGCTTCAGCTTCAATTCAAGCAAAAACACTATGATACGTCTCAGACTCAAGTGGCCTATAGCCTGGCCTATAGCATAGATATGGACTGTAGAACACTATGAAATAACAAGACGGAAAGTGGTAAACAGCGGACCTGATTATACTTGTGTGTACTTTCTGACTTTACCGTTAATAAATGGGAATATCTGTACATTACGAATTTATTCTTAGTATTATGTGAAAGGAGACACTTAATATAGTTTTCTGAAGAGAGTGAGTTAGGAATTCTTCATGCAGGTAGTAATTAACAGTAGCAGGTATTACAGGAGTGATTCGAAGGATGAATACAATAGGATGATACATTAGCTATGTGTGAACATTTTTGCAATGAGTGTAGCGTCAATACTACATGCATGTGTAGGTTACTGGAATACAATAGAGCCCCGGCCTCAGCTTCAATTCAAGCACAAAAAATTATGACACACGTCTCAGACTCAAGTGGCCTATAGCATAGATGGGCTGGAACACACTATGAAATAATGAGGCGGAAAGTGGTCAACAGCGGGCCGGATTTTACTCGTGCGTACTTTCTGACTTTACCGTTAATAATATACGCCAAGTGAGTAGCTGGGTTGAGTTTATTCAACCTTAGTGGAGGAGTGGGAAGTGAGAATAAGCTGATTTCACTGCAAATCCAGATGTTTTATTTAGAAGTTAAATAAACAAGAAGCATTTTGCCAAATCAAAATTAATAGTGAACCTAGTAAGGTTCCTAGTCACCGATTTATGAAAAAAAAAATTCGGCAAATTTGAACCCTTCTACGTTTTCCAGTAGGTGTCTGACGGACAGACAAACGGACAGACAGATGGACAGACAGACCGACAGACAGACGGACAGACGGACAGACAGACGGACAGACAGATGGACAGACAGACGGACAGACAGATGGACAGACAGACGGACAGACATACCTTACTGTTCCCATAAATGCCCTAACGGTCATTAATAAAAGTACACCTACAGTACGTAATTACCAGGGCTGAAATATTTAGTTAAAACCAAGTTTACCACGTGTTGACCTACGGCCCTGAGAACACGGATCTGCGCCGATCATGACCTTAGGGTCAACATCAATAAATATTTTTAAATATTTTAAATATTTTGGGCTATTCGTAAATTAAAATATTTAAGTAAATATTTCAGTGTTTTTTAGTAAATCTACTTTCAGACCCCGTGTTATTGCAAGCTTTAAGTTTAATTTCGGTGACCTTCACCTTTTTAGCTTCCAAAATTGACGGCTTACAGCATAAGGGAGCCAGCTTAAAAAATTCTCTGCATCTATGACTGCCGAGTATGTC
>JAQFZY010002460.1:0-11725 GCA_034696285.1 Hypogastrura burkilli
TGCAAAAATATGACTCGTTGAGGAAAAAAATATTACTGTTTCCGGAAAAATATTTCTCGGTTTTAGTTAATGCGTTTCAAACTTCCTCTTGCTTTATTTCTTTGTTAACTTTATATATTCAAGTTAGGTTAGGTTAGGTTACAACGTACCAAAAGTAAAAATTGCATACGACCTAACCGAACTAAATGTTGTTTAAATTAAAAAATACTTTGAACGTTAGGTTAGATTAAGCAACATTAAGTTAGGTTAGGATATTTGATGGCACGTTTTTTAAATTCTCAGGCGCGTTTATTTTTCTTACTGAGATCGTCACATTTTTTTCCTAAATCGGTAATGTTTTTTCATAAAAACGTCACATTTCTTCCTGACCGAAAAATACAAGCCTTTAAAATACAGGTCAGTGACAACAAAATACAGCTTTTTTTAAATATCGCTAACTATTCCCCTACCAAGCTACCAAGTTGCGTTAGCCGCTAGCGTTAGCCGTTACGTTACCCGCTAAAAATAGCAAAAGCTAAGTTATGCATTCTATCATTACAAGGAATCACAACGTACTATTTACATTACATGTAGAACTGTCTTTTAAATATTGATTTAAGTATTGTGACTTGTGACGTGCCTTTAAATGCGTCAAAAAATTACTTGTCGCCTTCAGTGTGGCCTTTTCGTTTGTTTTATTTCTTATTGTAAAAATAGTGCCATCCAAAAGAATTGGAAGTACTTCTTCCTTCTCGATCTCAGACATGGTTAGTACTACGTATTAAACTAATATACAATGGCAAATATCAAATGTACAAACGGATACCCACAAGCCGATACAGTTGACTACGCGTCGACTAGAATATGAATTAGGTACTCACTCCCGGCATTCCTTTATTCTGTCTAACTCTATGCGCCGAACCATTATTAGTATCAGTAGTAATAGTAATACGACGCCTAAGCGAGTATGAGTACCTTCCATCGCTCTATGTCCCTCACTTCTTGTTGAATTGTCTTGGGGAAAATAAGATGAATCTCGTCAAATGAGGCAGTGTCAAGCGAGCACACATCACATAAATAATGTGCTAGGAACGTCAAACTGGCCCATAGCACACAGCACACAAACCGTCAATCAGGCACACTAGCACACAATTATGTGCTCTCTTGACGTTGTATCGTCTCCTGGTTAATTAAGACTTACTAACCGTCTTTGTTTCCTTTGTCAGTGAAACTAAAATGGGTCCAAGGAAGGTAAATAAGGGACTAGACATGACTGGTCAACCTTCAGTAAAAGATAAAACTTCGGTAAGTCAATTTAAAAAAAAACAATTTCACTGTGTTTATCCTTTTTTACAGTACAAAAATTTAAATGTATTATTTTATAACTGACTAAAGTTAATTGGGTTTCTGTGGTTTACAAAATGGAGTCGTTATTTAACTTTAAGTATTTAAGTATAGGATTCTTTACATTATTTAGCGTTTCGGGTTCAACATTCAGAAGGATATCAACCTGCTGAGAATAGCGTTAACCTTCAACCCATGGCAACTCGGAAGCGAGCACTGGAATGCAATTCAAAGTACATTGTTGGAGACCTTCGGCTATGAATTGACCATTCGTACTATCAAAGATCGTGTTCAAACTTTGCTGAAGAAATTCGAAGCGGCGGAACTAATTTTCAAGTACGTGTTTACTTCCTACTTTATATAGTATTAATATTAACTGTTAATATCTTAACTACTGACGTGAATAAGAGACAGAAATGAAATGATCATTTTGTCGACTGAAGAGTGAATGTCAATTATCAACAAACCCTCACTAAAAAACAAACGTTTATTCTATGCTTATTATTTATGACAGGACTGGAACTGAGGAGCAAAAGACTGAGCGAGGAAGTCTGCTTGAAGAAGTAGCAAAATTAGTGGAAGAAGCTAAAGCTGAAATCAACACTAAACTGGGGGATGAAGCTTATGGGGACGAAGTTTGCCTTACATTTTCACAAGAAGACCTTGATCCTATTGGTGCCATTGGTGAGGTGGCACAAGATAATGTTGAGCCATCCAATCCTAAAATCAAGAAACCAACGGAGAAGCAAAAGGCGGATGAAGAGCGTGACATGGATTTTACCGCATACTTCAATGGTCAGTCAAGATATTTCGCATAATTACCGAAAGTTAAATGAAGCTTTTCCATTTGTGTAATTTGATTAAATTTAAATCAAAAGCATAGTGGTTAGCACTTGTAGTGTAGTTCGGGGCCACAGGGTCATTACCTTAAGTTATCTTCAATCGTCTATTTTTGATTTACTAATGTAGAGAACTTTGCACCTGAAGCGACAGGTCAAAGAAGAAAGAGGTCGAAACTATCCCCGGAGGACGAGCTCATCAAAGCAAAACAAGTCCATGACATGAAACTGGATTACAAGAAACTTGAACTTGATGAGGAGCGTCAGCGGAACGAATTCTACATGGAAAAGGACCGAAATGATCTGGATAGAAGTAGATTTGAACTGGAAAGAGCACGAGAGGAAAGATTAGCAGCTGACAACAAGAGGAGAGATGACATGACACTCACACAGCTTGAGGTTCAGAAGAATCTCTTGGCCCTGCTTGCTTCATTCAAAAACCCATAGTAATTTTCGCATACGGTATGGACTACAGCTCATTTCAATTTACACTCTAATTTGAATATTGTTGTAATTAAAAAAAACGATAGAGAGATTTGCGCAAGTTTAAAGAACTGCCTGCAAAATTGTAGTATAAATGGATCCTCATAATCAAACTTAGCATTAGTTACCAACAATAAACATACTTAGTCGAAAATCAATGAAACCGAATTATGCTTAATTAAGTAATTAAAGTGTTTCTTTTTTATTTAGGTTATTTATATAGTACATAAAATTTGGTTGGTTAAGTTGTTGGGGATTTTAAAAAAAATATCTGTAGCTAATATTTTAATCACAGAAAGTGGCATTATGAGTAGTTGAAATCCTTTTTAGTGGCAATGATTAATCAAACAGCTGGATCCATAGATACGCTAGCATTTAGATTTTAAGCTAATACAACACCTTTTTTTAATTCGATTTAGTTGATGTAGAATTATAAGAATTTTTTTTAATATTTTTATTTTAATAAACATTATGGCATTCAAATTTTAATTTCGACGTCACATTACTCCAAGTACTCAATCAAACTTGGCGGCATGCAATCGAAATACTCCGATACCTGACAGCTACCCTTTAAACAAATCTGGCAGTTCACTAAGAAGGCAGCAACGAAATACATTTTCTTGACAGGGTTGAGCAATAACTTCTGATTTTTCTTGTAATCCAGGAAAGCAAATTGCTGTAAAATTTTGCCAAAACCGTACTCCACACTTACTCTTAATGCGGACATCTCCGCATTAAATATTTTTTGCATCAGATTAAGTTTGTTATGGTTCCTATATCCTGATTTAATAAAAGTTGAACTCGAGTATCCGGTATCTCCATATACTACATAACGACTCCCATCTCGGTTTATAAAATACTTTTTTAACTCGTCCAGTAACTCACTCAGGTGTACGACAGCCGCGTCGTGCCTTCGACCATTAAATGCCCCGTACAATCGTCCAATGAATCCATTTGGAAATAAAATGCTCTGGTATTTAAGACAGTGAATTTTCTTGTATCCACTGTACTGATTTTTTTGGTCCTCACCCGGCCTGCAAATTGGTCTTGCAGTACCATCAATGAACCCGACAACGTTAGGAAAGTAGCATCCAGCATCAATGCATTTCTAATTTGAAAAGCATTTAGTAATAATATTATTTAAGTCCATTATAATCACAAACCAAATAAGCGAAGAGATTTATATAATTACCATTTATATACTACAACTCATATATATATGTAATTACATTTAGTTAGGTAACTGTTTTATTTTTATACGTACTTTACTCTATGTTAACAAATAAATCAAACTTCTATCTATTTCAATGGACTCTAGTCATATTTCTTACCTCCAAAAAATCTTCCACATTTACCAAAATCCACTTTTGATTTAAGGTATTCACCTTATTTTTGTAACGCGAATAAATAAAGTTGACCATCCAGTTGAAAATTTTGGAAATGCTACCTTCGTCGCGGCTAAAAAACTTGATGAAGTCGAATAGTCGGTTTGGGTAGGATAGTCTTCGAAGCAGTATGCAAAGGCCTTCAACTCCTATAAATTACAACTGATTTTGGAGTCAATTTTTAAAAAAAAACTGCTTACTGTGGCCAAGGGTGGTGAGTGTTATGATACCAAACTATAGTAATTCAGATAATGTACCTGTGAACTTTGTCCGGTCGGCAAGTTTGCAAATGTCAGGAATTCCGAAACTCCTCCTTAGCATTATGATTTCATGCCGAGTGAAGCGGAAGAATTTGTAGCATTCCACACTGTTGAATTTATCCAAATCAAAAGGCTTGCGAGTGTAAAGAATCGGTACCTTGCTAGCCTTGATGCTTTTCAGCCTCTTTATTGTCCAGTATAAACTTGCTGGCAATATCCCTTTCATACAAAGCTTTCGAAGTGATCGTCCTAAACAAGAAAAATGAGACGTCGCTAGTGTGGGTAACTCCTTACTTTAACAGTGTTTGTTACTGGTATATGAATATTTACACTTTCTTACCTGTAAGTTTGCCCATTATTCGCTTTATTAAAGCGATCAATTTAAAAGGCTGATCTTAGTATTGGGTTTTAGTAGTAACTGAAATTTCAGGGCCGCCAACTGCTTAAAACTCCCGCAACATAATTTGGGTAGTCAAGTGATACGTATTAATTTACGCTGAAAAGTATTTGCTATAACTGTGTTATGTAATTTCACAAGTCACGTAAAACGTAATATTTTTGCGTGATGATTATTACGGGATCAATTTTACGGGACCATGCCATAACTCCCTAATATTATTTTGAGGTGCATGTTACAGCGACAAATATGCGTTATTGTAGTTATGTCATACCAACTGAGGTGGGCGGCTGACCGGTAGTACCTTGTACAGAGCGAGTTAGATTGTGTTCCATATTTATTTTAATCTGAGGCAGGCACCACTCAACTAAATACAAATAAGTACAGAGAATTAGTACTTACTAATTATTAGCTGGGTATCCTCATCTATCTAGCACTATAAACAACATCTGAATTAAATCGTTTACTTTTTTGTTGTTGCGTTTCCTTACCTCTGAAGACGTTGAGGTAAAGTATGGTACTTTAGAGATTCTTGAAACTGGTTTCGTAATACAATAGTTGGATGTGGCTAGCGGACTACTACAAGTGACTTATAGCTGAAAAGTAAATACGTTGAGAAAACGTAGTTGTAACCGAAAGATATAGTTTAATTCGTTCTTATTTGTTAATTTTAATTAAATATTGGGTTGTTTTTGAATTTTCTCGAACTTCCGCCATTTTTATCACTTTATCGTTTTTATCACTTTTTATCACTTTTTATCAGTAAACGATAACAAGTGATAAAAAATATGCAAAGTGGTAGAAAGTCGAAACACTGAAGGTAAGTAAAAGTTAAACTCGCCTAGGATTTAAGTCCGTGGGTAAAAGTATTTAGTAGTTACTCTCGCAAGCAATGTTTCCCTGAAAAAAAAAAAAAAAAACTTATAGTTACTCCCGCCCATGTCTATGTGTAAGAGTATTTATTAGTTACTCTCGCAGGTATTTATTTGCGGGCTGATACAGTTATACTAGGAATAGTAACCGATAATGATGGGGTTTGATGTTATCATATTTAGATACATATTTTTGTATTCCAAATAATTGGCAGGTTCTGTCTCTATCTGCTATGCATTCTTCTATGATATACAGTTGTTACATTTTATTAGTCGAATGTTCAAATAAATGTAAATATTTTCTTTGACTATCAAGAGAAACCCTGCGTGTTATAATTATTTCTACGCTATATGGGCTAGAAATAATTGGAATAGGCCTTTATACAGTATGTTCCGTGTTAGCGCGGGCTTGTTTGGTTTACATAATATCCGCACTCTAATCTGAAGAAATATTGCAAGTTTATTATCTAAAAGGTGGGCTCGGACTCGGTCTGAAGTCCATTCCGTGCAATGTAAATAATCATTGGTATTTAATTTCCCTCTGTCATTATGAGTTATGAGAAGAGGACCCTGAATTTACCTGGCACATACATACATAGGTAGGTATAGCCTTGCATTTATCAGGTATAACACTGATGGTGCCTAACTCATGTTTATTGTGTATCTGTTTTGCGCTATGCTTAAGTCTAAACCTTGACTGAATGAGGACATTTAATGAGAGACTATTGTGGAGTGGCTTCGTGCCATCCAATAATAAACTGGCAATCATACAAGATTCCATATATGTGACTAGTGTTACCCTACTCTAATCATTACAGCACTGATTTGCACTTATCGAAAAGTTGAGAACAGCGAAAATTAACTTAGCTTCAGTTATGTTTGAAGAAGTTACTTTTGTGGCGCATGACCTGACAAATTTTAGCCTGAGTTGTGATTAGTGCCCAGGTGCTATGATATTTGTATTCTGGTGGGTTGCGATGGACCATGGAGGTAGGAAAAGTTCAAACAATTTTCTAAAGGATTTTTAGAAAATGTCAACAAAAGTAAAAAATATCCGTTGCTAGGAGCCATGTTTTTTTATTTTTTAACACAAGTTTAAGTTTAGTTAGGGCCTTCGCCGACACCCGCTATTCTGCCAAATTTGTTCTGAAAATAATTTAAGTACTCTATTAGTAATTATTAAATTAGATTTTAATTATGGAGGACACTTGTTTCGCTCTTTATGGGGCACATCCGCTAAGGGACATTTGTACTTTTTTCTGATTCATTTTTAGAATAGGTATTAACCGTAAATGAATTCAAGGACCTTCGTGGACACAAAAATTAGACCTGGATTGTTTGTTACACGTTTCTATCTTTCAGCATAGTGTACATGTAAGCTCAGGGTAGCCTTCTTTTTCTAAATGCATTTTTTATTTTGAAATTTTTTTTAGGTGTAAATTTTTTTAACACAAATTATCCAGATAAACATCCAATTTTATAAAGTTGCAGCGACAGTGATTACGGTACGGTTCGGCTTTGGAGAATTACTGTTGCTACAGGTAACGCCGACGAACTACAAGTTCGATACTGGGAGTGAGAGTTCCCTATGTAAACGTGCGTTATAGAAAATAGGCTACGGATAGGGTACTTAAAGGCCAGCTAACTCAGGCACCCTTTGCCCAACAGAAGTCAAATAAAGTTTGTTTGAAAGTGAATTGTTTGAAGTACAACAATTTCAACAGCCAGAAGTCCTACGTACTTAGGAAGTGTGCTATATCGACACCTTGGGGTCGTTTTTTCAGTATATATGGAAATAGGAATAAAAATTTCGATACTTTGAATTAAGTTGCAGCATCTAATCCGCGTTTATCAGCTTTTATGAGTCTTTATATTTTCGCGTAGGAGGAGCCGTTTAGCCGGAAAGTGCTCCTCAGCCTTTTGGAGAGCTGCGGAAATGTATACGCCCTACGGGAAGTAGCTTTTCCGCCTTTATTTACGCACCGAACGGTTGTCAAGAAAAAGTGACCTGTCCGCTCAGGGAATTAAATTGATCTTGGTTAGGTTTACAATACAAGAGCCTAATTTACTCCACTATATTGTTGAACACTGTTGTTTCTTCGGTAAAAGAAAACTATTATATAAGTTCTAAGTATGACATTTTTAAGTCAGTACGGACACAAACTGGATATCATTTTACCTCAAATTAATTATCTGGAATCTATATGTATATGTATAGCTATACTAGTAATACTAATACTAGCCACGTCGAAAAAAAATAAGTTCTAACTTCTAACAGACACAGCAGTAGATAGCAGATAACCTTGGTTGCGTCCGCTGTATGTGGGAACCTCTCATGTGATATAAACTATAAATGACAACTGAATTGAGTACAGTAAAACTGAGCTCTACCTGTTTTCTTCCAGCTAGCTTAAACTTGTTGTGGAGTTTGAGCTGATACAAACTCCAGGGAACAGAGTCCAGTTTTTATTCCAGCCGATTTGAATAAAAGTCAGTTCTTCGCAAACCGGCACAATACTCCTTTTCGTGATATTAGAAATTCCTCTTACAGAAATGCTTTCTACTAAAGCAACTCTAGTCCTAGTTATTGGCATAGGTGCTTACTACTACATGAACAAAGGTACTCCGGAAGATCCCAAATTGCCTAGCCCCGTCGTTGACACGAATACTGGTAAAGTACAAGGAGTCGTCAGTCAGTCGAGAGCAGGACGGGACTTCTACGAGTTCCTTGGTATTCCATTTGCACAACCGCCAGTTGGTAACTTGCGGTTTGAGGTACCTAAATTAAATATCAAGGTTCATAATGTTATACATATAGATATTATTAATTCGAAATAGTTTCTAGAATCTAAATTTCAAAAAAACGAAAACTATTTTAGCCCCCGAAACCTGTGGAAAAATGGAATGGCATCCTATCCGCAAATACCACTGGCCCAGCATGTCTCCAAATGGATATCTACATGGCTGCCATCAGTGGAGACGAAGACTGTTTATTTTTAAATGTCTACACACCAAAGGTTTGGACGTAGTATTTCGCATTTACAAACATAGGTACCACAATACATGGTAATAATTATGACAAAGATTTGACTCACTTGAGTACTATACGATTTAGATTGACACGGATAAACCTCTAAGCGTTCTTGTATGGGTAAGTCTCGATACTCATCCATCCATTGTATTTTACCGAAATTCACAATCCGGCACTCCCTCTTGTGGCGATTACTAAATGACACGTATTCACGCTTATGTACCAATCATTTTCACTTCTTAAAACTATCATTAACAAAATTCTACGGAACTTCTTATTAGATCCATGGAGGCATGTTCCATATTGGGGAAGGTGCTTCCCAGGGGCCGGATTATTTTATGGATGAGGATGTTGTTCTAGTGAATCTAAATTATCGACTTGGAGCTCTGGGTAAACTAATAACTGAAAGATGTATAACATACATAGTAGGTTATGTCCTACAAGTAAACCTTATAGAGGAATCTGTGGATATCAATATTCCTATGTACTTCTGAATGCTAGGTTTCCTGAGTACCGGGGACTCCGTGATTCGGGGTAATAACGGGCTCAAGGATCAAAATTTGGCCCTAAGATGGATCAAAAACAACATTGTCAATTTCGGTGGGGATCCAAACAAGATCACGATTTTTGGTTAGTAGATATATACCTAAGACTTCAGTGTTTAACACCGGATGAGGGAAGCTTTTCAAGTAAACTTTATTAAATTCAGTAATATAAAATGGCATCTTGAAACCCAACCTAATCTAACCTACCCAGGGAAAGTGTAAAGATATCCAACTTCTCTTTCAGGTGAAAGCGCTGGAGGAGCTTCGGTGCATTTACATGTCGTGTCCCCATTATCAAAAGGTATGCAGTACCTATACACAGAAAAACTAAATAATTACAGACCTCGCTAGTACAACTATAAAATGTTTAATAGGAACCTTATATATTTCTATTTCCTTCTTCGAATTTCCAGGATTATTTGCCAAAGCAATTTCAGAGAGTGGTGTGGTAAATAACCCGTGGGCCATTCGTAGAAATCCTGGAGCCCAAGCAAAACGTTTTGGAGAAAAGTTGAAATGCTCTACAAGGAGTACACAGGAAATGGTAGATTGTCTGAAAGCGGCCTCCCCTATGGCCATATTAAATGCTGGGCGTGATGTTGCTGTGAGTGCATCCTAAATCTAAATATTTCTGACACTATTCTTAATGTACGTGACCAAATAGCTGTTAAATATAATCGGCTATATTTTTAGAAAACACTGCGTGATCCGATCTCGACCTTTGTTCCAACCATTGAGTCGGTGAATGATAAGGACGCTTTCCTAGCCGAGGATCCCGTTGAAATTCTGAAACAAGGGAGGGCCAATAAGGTTCCATGGATGACTGGGGTGAATTCAGAAGAAGGTCTACTTAGCACTGCCCGTAAGATAAAAGAATTAAACAGGCAAACGAGGGATCATTTCAATGGCTTGTATTTTGCGTCCCAAAAATAGAACATTCACCGAATTGAATATGCCCCCGCGAAAATGATGAGCCGAGCTTAAGTTGTTTTTGTTTATTTAGCACTCATTGCTCAATCCCTCTTCGAAGAAGTGGAGACTGATTGGGACAGGCTCCTTCCTCTCATGTTGTGGTACTCGGGCCCTTCGCGACCTGACGCCATGGCTAAAATTACTAAATTCTACGTTGGGTCAGCCCAGGACTTGGAGTCACCCGATAAGTTCGTCAACCTCACAAATCTGTTCACGGATCGAATTTTCACTCAAGGGACCCATGAGGCTGTTCGGATGCAGGCTAAGCACTCTCCCGTCTATCTCTACTACTATACCTATAAGGGATCCTTTAGTATTACAAACCTCCTCCTGGCCCTCAAGCTAAGACTCCCGCCAAAGATTGAGTTCATGATCTTCTTCGGAAGGAGATGGATAGAGCGGAACGTCTTTGGGAGAGTGCCTCACCACTACGGTAACTTCAGAATAATTTCCCACAGCTTAACTTAATTATAACGGTTTGTGTCTGGTCGCTAAACAGGAGCAGCTCATTTTGACGAAGTACCCCTCCTGTTCCCTCTGGGCAAGAGAGGGAGCTACATTGGGCTAAAAGACAACGACTACGAAATGTCACGCGATCTTGTGAGGACCTGGGTTGCATTTTCCAAAGATGAGTAAGTGGACTATTCCGTATTTAGCTTATTTAACAATTTCTAAGAATTCGAAAACTCATTTTCAGGAAAACTATGAGATTCAAAGGAAGGGAATGGCCGGCCGTTGCTCATGACGCGGAGCCCTTAAAGTACTTCCACCTTGACTCCAGCCAGCCTCGAGTTATTGATGAACCTTTCGCAGAAAGAGTTGCCTTTTGGAAATCATTGAATCTGCAGGCTTACCAGTGATTACGCCCTAATTTAGTCATAGGAAGAAAAATGTGAAATATTTATGATGAATTACAAAAGTAAAGTGAATTATGCGTATTTACAGTGTTATACTTAATGCATTCTGCTTCATTTGCTACTACTTATGTGGTCTCTAAGATCTAGCACCAGTTTTTCTCTTTAATCGAACACCTATCAGTACAAGAAAAAAAAGCAATGTCTACCGCATAATTCATAAACTTTTAGTCAATTAGATCTTGGAGCTGAGTGCAGATGAAAGAAAAGGTTACGAACTTACGCGACGCGGTAACGCCAACTACCGGTTCTGATATCTTCGAGCTGTACATTACTGCACTTGCACATTTGTTGACTTGTAAAGTTAATAATTTGGTTAACTTGATCATTCATTGAATCATTTGCTGGTTCTCAACAACTCAACAAGGGGTGAAAATCTCTCAATCTAACCAGAGCCCTTGAGAGGAGTCGTCAAGAAACCGCATGAGAGGAGAGCAGAGGAGAGCGGGGGTAGGCAAAGTGAATAAGAGTATTGCTCGGCTTTCAGTTGGAATATAAGGGGTTTCCGCAAAAATACAAAGTGGTTTTTCGGTTTCAATTGGTTGTACATTTCATGTACTATGCATTTGTGGCGGAAAACCTTCTTGTATTTTTGCGGAAAAATGAGAACTGTACATTCAAACTTAACAAAAATCCAATGGGATACTAAAACCCACCCCACGCTCAGCCTCCACTTTCCACCGAAGAGGGTGAGGATCAGGGAC
>JAQFZY010002461.1:0-11722 GCA_034696285.1 Hypogastrura burkilli
TCGGAGTGGATAAGTACTTCAGATCACAGGCCATTCCATTACTCTATACAATATCATGCTCCCTGAGTGACTCTGGGTATGTCTGCATGCCTTCGGATCCACTCTATGGAATTAAATGGACAAATAAATCCTGGCCCATTCATTCCCAATTCCCACATACCTTAGTCCTATGCATATACTATTATCATACAACATGTAGGTACCTATGTTATGAGCAGAGCTGGGACAAAGGGAATTATGAAGCGGAGAGTGAAGATGATCTTGACCTTGTCAATGAATTTCTAGAATGCCTTCTCAATAGTTCGTAAAGGATTAATCGATTCGAAGCTAAACGCTGTACACATAGCCGTAGCCCGTCTCACTGAATTGTAGGATAAATTAGGTCAAAATACATTTTGAGACCGGAATTGTCATTTTATATTTTTAGTTGCGTGCGAAAATACGAAAACGAAAGTGCAGAGCCCATAATACAAAATCAGTATTGTGCTTCTGGAGTATAAGTTAATTGTTGATGGAAATATTGTACCTAGTACTAAGTAAAATATAATCCACTTTCACATAAACGCTTTCCCTTTCGGAACACCTTTCACTTTTAATACAATTACAATAAGACATTGATGTACTTATTCGATATATCTATACAAGACAGTTCTGCATAAATTATTTAGGTCAGATAGAGTGATACAATTAAAGCGATTGTTACCCGCAGAAATGTTTTCTATTTCGAACTAAACTTTCTCCTTTCACTAGTTTGAAAACTGGCCAGGAGGCGTAGGGCTTATTCTAGAGTGTGTTCTCACACTGGCTGAACATACCTAGAAGATATGTTGCGACTCTGGTGTACCAGGATGAGCCGCTTCGACACACAATTGTTAACTATATTTATAAGTCTATTAGTTAATTGTAACATTATTAGTGTGAATAGTGGGAGTCCGCCCTGGCTCAACATATGTGATTCCAAGGGGAAGCACTACTATGCCTACGACGTCCCAGGCTGTCCAGCTGGTCACTGGTTTAAAACGCCCATTTCCGACTTCTGTGCCTGCGGGAATGGCATGTAAGTCTAAGCACTAAAATACAGTATACATAGTACAGTACACATATAATACATATCATGAATAAACACATTAACATTACCACAAGCAGACCTGAGTTGCAAATTTGAATACTTTCAGCTGGCAGTTTAAGTCCGACTACTGTGGGAAGGACTTAATTATTTCCGCCGTGGACGGGGACTGCTACAGTATCAATTTTCCGGTAATTTTGATGGAAATCAGAGTATTGCAAATGTAAGTTACACATGTATGTAAAATGTCGATAGGTTCGTTGGTTCCGGCACATTGGGGACAGTTACAACGCCTATGCCGAATTCTACTTCGTAACGGACTCGGCATGGGACGAAATCAGGCCCTTCAAAGAAGGGATCTTCAAGGCCGGCTACACTGTGCTGGGAACGATTAACCCGCGTCACAACGTCCTGTCCTGTAACGAAGTGACCTGCTACTTACTCGAAAAGGAGTCTGACGACGTTTATAGGATCAGCGATCCGCTCCCGCCGCTCCTCTTCACAGGGATCAACGAGACGGACGGATTCCGCCTCCGGAACGAGTGCCCCTTCACGCCACATACGGATGTCTACAACTACCCGGGAGGCGTTGTCAAGCACGGGATGATGTCCCGAATGGGTAAGTCCGCACATTATCAGTACTAAGAGCTTTTGAAGACAACCAGCGTGCTAACTCCTTCAGGTAAGCTGATGAACTTGAACCAGACGGCTAGAAGCAGTAGCTGCAAGGCTACCTGCAAGACCATCCCGCCCATCCCATACTACGTTGACACACTGGACGACACGGACCCCAAACTCTTCCCAAACTGCACAGAGATGGAGAACAACTACAAGGACCTGCCGGGCGTCATCATGAACCAGACCCATGAGCAGACTGTGAGAATGATGAGGCTCCACTACGACGTCCAACTGAAGGGCAAGCTGTCTCCGGAGGTCAATCTCACGGAGTACGGCTACTTCCAGCATGCCAGGCAGATCTTTGAGAAGGTTTGTCCAGAGGCCGAGGCCCCGCCGCTCCTCGTTAAAGCCCTCCTAAGGATGTTCCGACTGGCGGTCAACGAGTCCTCAGTCAAGTATCCGTACAGGCAGATGGGAGACAAGAATGAGGATGAGCGGATCAAAGAAGGGTTGGACAAGTGCCTGAGTGGGGCGACCGGAAAAGTCCAGTTCGTGTACAACGAGACAGTGTGTCCGAAAGAGGTAAGAAGCTGCCGGAATAAAGTAATATCAGAATCTGCATCTCCTTAGTTGAATATGAGTACTCAATATTGAATGCAGTTTCTCCAAGTAAAAATGGAATGGCCGGGTTCAGAAAGAAACTTCAGCACGGGACTCCCCTGTGACCTCCAGTACAATACTTCCAAATATGATTATCCCACGGAGTTGGCCTGGAAAATGGTCATGTTTGTCCACTACTTCTGCGCCAAACAGTTCGAGGAGGCTGGATTTGATCATAGTAGGCTCGAGTACAAGCTCCGAAATCTCTTCAATAGGGAAATTCGACACAGATGGTACGTAGTGCGTTATGGGTCGATTTCCCGAAAGACTTGGAGAACACCTAATTCGAATACAATTACTTTTCACTACCTATAACCTAATTTTCATACGTTTTCCAGGTACAAGCAAGGGGAGTCTGCAAAATTGATGGAACATGTATTTGTGAACTACGATCTTACGCGGTTCAAGGAGGGCGTGGATCGGTGCGTGGCAGCCGCAAGGGATGCCTCACCATATCGAAAATGGATATGGCGCCCAAAGTACATTCAGTACTGTGGATTGCCTGGAGCTAGCGGGTAGGTGACAATGGTTCTGCTCTCACCAAGCTCGTATACATACCTAATGTTTACAGGAGACCACAATCTAAAAGGTTGTCTAATGGAAACAATCCCACGTATTATTTCCAGGGATCCAGGCTTGCCGGAAGCTCGCTCCAAAATAAAACCGAATAAGGAGTAAGTTTCAAAGTTAAATAACTATCGGTTAGGACGAGGTCCTATTTTGAGCAAAATATCTAATTGCAGGGTGTGGGGCGGAGAAGCCTACTGTATGTCCACTTTCAACGAGCCCATTTTAGAAGGATGGGCCCGACCTGGTGCCCGGCCTTGCTTTGCCAAACCTACATTGCCCGACTGTGACCCACCACCGCCGCCCCCTATTCTTGTGCTTCCGCCGGAAGTCACATGGACGCACGCTAACGGGCCATTCATCAATGACTGGACGCTGATAAAGTGCTGGGACAAAGTTGGTGACTGGTACGTGACAAGTTATACTAATTTTGTAAGGTACCTACGCGTGGTCATATAAGGTTGAGAATATTTTGGATCGTACAGGATGTTTGAGCCCGGGGCGTCCCGACTCTGCAAGCTGTACTTGGGCGGAGACACAGTGATGTTCTCCAAGAACCTGACACAGTTCGATGGGCGGCACTGCTGGTCCCCTTACTACCAATTTGCCTACTTGTGCAAGCATAAGGAAGGCCTCGAGATATTCACCAACCTAGACACGCCTGTATCCAAATTCCCCGTGCCGCCAGTAGCCTTGACGATCCCAGTGAAGCCGCTCGACTCTCCAGGACACAACATTACGGATCCTGACCTCGAACAATGCTGGAACATCCTTGGGCATACCATTTTTGTTCCAGGGAACGAACTGATTTGCTACCAGATCAACTTTGGGGACGGGATGGAGCCCTTGAGGCCTCCTCCACTCCACCTCCCTGTCAAGCCTACACATACGCTTTCGCCGCAGGACCCGAGGCTCGAGGATCCCAAGGTTCAGAAGTGCTATGACAAGTTGGGTGAAGTCATTTTTTGGGGAGGGAACGAGGAGCTGTGTATCAAGTTTGACTACGGGGACAATGTCCTGGATCCAGAAACCCACCCACCTCTCAACCAATTCGCCGGGAAACACTGCTACTCGGCGTACTACAACTTTGCATACTACTGTAAGGACAAGGAGAATCTCCTCTACGCCGGCTTCCCGAACCTTGATAAAGAGGTAGGCAAGCCTCAGCAATTGACTAATCCACCTCAGAAGCCCATGGGCGACGACTCTCCGCTCCAGGAACTCAAAGACCCAGACCTCAAACAGTGCTACAATATTCTTGGGCAACTCATCTTCGCTGCAGGAAATGAGAATATTTGCTATCTCTATGACTTTGGAAAAGATATGCAGCCGGTCACGCAACGGCCCAAGCCATCCCCAACCATGCCAACAAGACCGCCTCAAACCAAACCGACGAAGCCGATAATGCAAACGAGCACAGCTCAAACGGACCCAAACCTAACCAACCCAGATCAAACGGACCCAAATTCAACAAACCCAGATCAAACGGATCCAAATTCAACAAACCCAGATCAAACGGACCCAAATTCAACAAACACAGATCAAACGGACCCGAATTCAACAAACCCAGATCAAACGGATCCATATCCAACAAACCCAGATCAAACGGACCCAAATTCAACAAAACCAGATCAAACGGGTCCATATCCAACAAACCCAGATCAAACGGACCCAAATCCAACAAACCCAGATCAAACGGATCCAAATCCTACAAACCCAGATCAAACGGATCCAAATCCAGCAAACCCGGGTCAAACGGACTCAAATCCAACAAACACGGGTCAAACGAATGCAAACCCAACAAACACCGGTCAAACGAATCTAAATCCAACAAAGCCAACGAAGCGGCCACAACCAACGTATCCAACGGTCAAACCACGACCCCCACCGTCCCTTAACCAGTTTGACGGGCAGCACTGCTACTCGTCCTTCTACAACTACTCTTACTACTGTGATCAGAAGGAGAGTATCATAAACAGCGGACACCTGCCGTTTCTAGATCGATTCCCAGTGGTTCCCCCGGAGTTAACTGAGCCGCCCCTCAAGCCCTTTGGTGACTATCCTGATCACTATCTACTGGTACTGCCTGAAGTCAAGCAGTGCTACGTGATTCTTGGGCAACTCATCTTCGTGCCTGGGTATGAGAACATTTGCTATGTTTATAACTTTGGATACGGGATGCAGCCGGTCACAAAACCGACAACGACAACTAAGAAGCCAAAGCCGACTGGAGGTGGTGGCAGCGGAGGCGGAGGCAGCGGTGGCGGAGGTAGCGGTGGCGGAGGTAGCGGTGGCGGAGGTAGTGGCGGCGGCAGCACCTCATATTTACAATTCATACCATTATGGCAGAGGCTCTGCTTGGCAGCGGGTGGAAGTTATGAATTCTGCCAAGTAAATCCCTCTGCAGGTATTCCAATTAAGAATTAACATTGATGTACGTGATATAACTGGGATTTATTTCATTAGAATTGGCAAAATAAAAAAATATTGTTTCAGTTGCATTGTGATTAGGATTAGTTTTACTTACAGTATAGTTAAGGTATTATTTGATTTTTGCCGTTCTTAATTAAGTCTAATATTTCAAAAGGTATACATGCTTTTAGTGACGTTTCATTATGCTGTATAATAAAATGAAAGTAAATAGGAAAACAGTACACACTAGCCGCTAGTCACAGAGTCTATTCAGACTTTAAGTATTTTTATCATGCAAAAAACCTCTACCGAATCCAACACACTAACGAACTGTATCAAATTATTCTGAATGACTTTCAAGTTCAGACTTCAAATTCACCGGAACGGAGTTCAAGTATTGCAGGTTGAAAGAAAAAAGGCTTGATTTGATTTACTTTGGCATCGTGATCACTTGCGAAAGAGAAGAGGCCCCTGCGCTGGTCCCACGGGCACGGGCTCAATAAACGTACCCTAGAGCCGTACGTGGAGCCCTTCACTTTGACTAACATTTGGCTTGCCATTGGTTTGTAAATATTGATCACCCGCCAATGAATAGAAAATGTAACAAACCAGTCATAAAGGCTTCCGTCAGATTCCGACTCTCAAACCAAATTAAAATTACTAAATTGTAATCAGGAAAGGTTTGAATTATGAATACGACGGGGCCCGTAGAGCAACACCACGCTTCCAACACAATCCCACCTCCCACTCAATATCGACAATATATTTTGAACAGATTGTAGAGGTTAGAATAAATTTGAACAATGCTTTTATTGGTATCCGATCCGGTATTAGCCGATAAACTACAAGCGATAACGAGAAAATAAAAAAAAAACAGCTAAAATACAACTGATAACGACAAAACCGATAGGAAATAACCAATAAACCAACAACCGATAAACAATAACTCATAAACCACAACCGATAAAGAACAACAGATCAATTCAAAAACCGATAACGAAAATAAGTGTATGTGTAACAACTAACAACAAAAACCGATACGCATTTTCTTGGTAGGCAGCTTGTACTTGGAATGTACTACTATGAAGCTCATCGAGTTAATACTATACAATTGTATCCGGCTACTTAAATAGTATTCAATGAAAATTTTATTTGAAACTGGTGAAAATGATCGATGGATTCAATTCACATGTAATCACCGAGAAAGTACTTATAGCTAAAAAGTGACTTTAATTTAAAAGCAAGACATTTAAAATATTGTATGTGTTAACCTTATACCTTATATACGAACTGTACATATAATTCATGTGTTTAAGCGTATTTAAAATCACAAAAACCTCTGTTTTGTAATATCCACCCGTGTTACATTGTATTTTAAAACAAAAGGAAGACGACTATCTACAGTGGCTAGAAAGGAGGGAAAGTTGGTTTGTATTTGATAGTTATTTCTGTGATGCTAATAGTTGACGGCGTTTAACTTTCAAAGGAATTAGGATTCGACCGTTTCCTATTTACTGTAATAATGAAATAATTTAAACGCTCACAACATGTTAATCGACTTTTAAATGGCTTTAAGAAAAGCTAGAGCGTCATATCATAAGAGCCGACTTTATGGTTCCGCAAAATAATGTCTATTCGGGAAACTATAGACTAAGACCAGTTCGATAGTAGGTACTACATATGTATATGTTTAAATGGGAAGTCTCTCTTTGAATGTCACAGTTCGGGTTTGCACATGCAATAAGAAATAGTAGTAGTGGAATCGTAAATAGGAAGGGTGCTTGAACCCGACTTCCGCCGTCGTATTCCTTACGGATATCGTTCATCAGTCACACTACCTCGTCTGCAAATAGTGTGTCAGGAAATTCCGCACGTGAATTTGTTGCATTAAGGAAGATTGAGTGAAGGGTCATACAGTCATACCATACATACGACTGAATTCCATCTGAGAAGGGGGATGTTTACTTTGAAACTTAACATCAGCCCATACTCCATCCCGTCTTAATACAATATACAATATAAAGGATCCAAATTCTTTTATAGTAGAGGTAAGTGAGTTCTATTTGTTCTTCTTCTGGCGAGGAGAAAAAATGGACGAACGCCTTCAAGTCAAACAGTGAGTAGAAGCTCTGGGATGACTTCTAGACCTTTCTCATCTTCTGTTTGCTCTCCTTCTTTCTTATAGCTACATACATTGTCTATTGTCTAGTATTTGTACCTACAGTATATGCATGATATTGAAGATTGGGGTTTCAGGGTGCGGAGTAGGGAATAATAGTATTAGCAAATGGAGTCCACCTGAAGGTGTGTCACTTCGCTCTCCAAGACTAATTGGAAGTTTGAATTTCGCATTTCGCAATGCCAATGGGAATAGCCCAGAAAGAAATACTATGAGCTTAGGTATGCATGCATATAATATGCTAGTTATGCATTAAGTAGAAGTAGACTCTCCGGACCTGATTTCTACTATTTAGGCCGAAAATCAGAGTGGCTCACCGTAGTTCTAAATATATGTATTTATGAACTAAGAACCTTGAATTTATATGGTCCGGTCCGGTTACAATTGAGAATTTAAAAGTCACCTTTCTCCCTATTGGTATTTTATGATTCACCAAAAGCAGAACTGAAATCAGGTAAGGCTAGCTTCGATTAAATAGGTTCGGTTAGATCAGATTACAATAATTGAGATTAGGTTAGATCGGATTAAATTAATCGAGGTTAGGTTAGATGTCGGCTGAATAAAGGTTAATTTAGGTTAGATTAGATTAATTGATGTTTTAGGATAGATTAGATTAATTTAGATTAGCTTAGGTTTTTCTAGGGTCACTAACTTGGATTTCCACCATAAGGTAGCGCATAACCGACTTACTACCTGAGAATTCTGTAAAACGCATCCACCCATCAATCACAGGTTTTGGAGACCTAAAACGCTTCCCTGCCCTGGTCCATGTCAGAGGCCTCATGTTCTCCTCTATTGACACTGACACTCCATGTTGTTCCAAATAGATATTCCTCTTGGGAGGGCGTGTTCCTTGACTTTAAGAATAAACTTCTTTTCTCACTTTTTCCAACTCGGGCCGCTTGGGCCCTCTTCACCTTAAAAGGTGTTGACAAAGGGATTGGGGGCCGGAGGAGCCGTAAAGCACGTAAGTGTCTAATGTAATGTAATAGTAGTATGTAATGCAGAGGGGATGATGGGGAGGGGAACCAGGAATTTCTCGGAAGTTTGACAATCGGGGTCCAAACTACGTAAAAATCCTTCTAATTCAACAAAAGGAGCCTGAGCGGGAAATCGACCCTTCGGGTTATTGAACGAAACAGTTATCAAGTCCAAACATAACTTTTAGCACAGTAAGTGTCATCCTCCAAACCCACCCACCTGTGCCCCGGCCTTTCCTTTGGGCGGCCTCAGAAGTGATTTAAGAGGAAATTGTTAAGGAGAGCCCGGGATCTACCCTTTGTTCTCTTACTATTAAATTGCTCTTTGCTCTACTAACATTTCCAGTCTATAGCTTCATGGGTTGTTCTAAGTCTGAGATAGGATATGTTACGGACTGTTTTAGAGTCGAAAAGTTCTGCCCGATTCCGATGGCGCTACCACCGAAAAAGATGTCGATACTTTTCGCCGTGAACAATTTATTTTCAAAACCTAATGGTACCAACATTGTTGATTCCCATAATTTCTGCTATAAACAATTCAGATTCCAAATATTGATTTCGATACTTTTCCCTACCTACCGAACATTTAGATGTCGATAATGTTCCATACCAAAAACAATGATTTCGATACCTTTCTCTAGCAACGTTTAGATTCCGATCCTAATTTCAAAAGTTTTTGCACCAAACATATTAAGTATTTCCAATTCAAGCCCGGCAAGACTTCAGCAAAAAAAACACAGATTTCAGTTTAAATCCCGATCCCATTATTTTACAAAATCGTACCATTGCATTAGAACGATCATACCAACGTGATATTTCGAAATTACTACATTTTCACAGTTCGACATTGTATTATTGGACATTTTCAAGGGGAACCATAATTAATACGAGTGAAACTGTGGATTTAACATGTTGTACTTCATTGACGGATCTAGGATTGGTTTACCACCCGACAAAATAAAGAAACGGTAACATAATATTCACCTGCACGCCGCTCTCTTTCTTTGGACTTGATCATTACTTTCTTGGGCCTCCATGGGAGGCTCTTTCTTCATTTTCATAATTCATAGATTGCTTTAGTAACACTTCAACTCCTCAACAAGAATGTTTCAAAGTATTTATGTATAACGTGCGGGAGTCGGGATTTATGAGAAATTCATGATCGGGTCAATATCTGCTACATGCATGCCGTGAGGGGTCACGGTGTGCAGTGCAGTATGAAACAGAAAGTCAATCCTAAACTCAATGTATGGAATGCTTATGAATTGAAATAATTATTAAGGTTATGATTCGTGCTTGGACGTGCTAACAATAAGCAATTCCAGAATGAATTTTCACCACAAAAGGAGACAGCATATATGAACTGTGGAATTTTCAATGCTGAATCCCAATCCCAATTCCATCATCTGTGATCAATTGCAGATGTCGCCGAGAAATTCCTGCTCTGATATAGATATTGTCATTGGCAAAGGACAATTTGCCTAGTACTAACCACAAAAATGGAGTAAGTCGAATCACTCAAAAACAAAAGTCGTCGAGGATTTCTATTTGTACTGAAACGCATCACTGTAAACAGGAGCCTATAACGTCCCACCGTTCCAAAAAATTCTGTCTTTGGTCAGAATTCGTAATTAATGCCTGACTTGTTCTCCAGTACATGTACGTCGAATATATAAAAGTATGTTTTATGCTTTTAAATTCCTATTTCAAAAGCGAGCGAGACTGTAAAGGTGTTCTGTAAGTGCCTCAGATTCCAAGTGAAGTCCACATATTTATCCACATTTGGGAGTCGTGCCTTCTGGTAGCCCAAGAAAGCCTAGCAGCCCCTGAGCATCGCCTTGTTCGATTTCCAGAAAATACTAACATGGTTTGGTCTAAAACCAGATCCGTGTAAATGTCAGGAACCGGGATGTCAAGGAGACTACAAGGCTTGATTCCAGTTTTAGTCCGTGATAAGGAGGAGGACAGGGCAGCCGCTGAACGTGCTCTCCCGGCCACTCAGGATCAGGACTCCGGGGTCAACTTCTGGAGGGACAAAATGGGAGTTAAGTAAATAGCGTAGGGAAGTCGGGCTGAGTGGAATCATGATGGAGAAAGAGGGGAAAAGTCAAGTGAATTTAGGCCTAAGAACATAAATAACTCATGAATCACGCTTTTCAACGGGCAGTCAGATCCGGAGATCCGACTTTTTTTTACCTTCTGCCTTACGTACCTACTTACCTGAAAGAGAAACAGAAGATGAATATTCTTTTAAATACCGGGCCTTTTAAGAGCTTACTGAAGTCCTCCTCCATGTTTACTTTAGATCTATCTGGAAGATGGGAACAGCCAACAACGTGGAATCTGTTCTGCTCCTGCCCTCACTAGCGCTCCTCAAGATGATAGATCTGATCTTTTTCAAATTCAGGTCCTAGAGATTTAAATAAAAATCCAGATCTGCCCAATGGACATAAGATGTATACCTACTCTAGCTGTACACCTGTAAATTACAAACTAAATAGTAGGTTCATTCTATTATTATTACTAACTACTTCCCTACCTTACTAGGTTACGAAGCCTAAGCTAACACTTAACCTAAATAGGATCATCTGTTGACTCAATGAAGGAATAAGTAGAGCTGCTCACGGGACGGGATTTGTCCCGTCCCGTCGAGTCATCCGGAATTTAATTCCAACAATATTTCAGTGTTGAAGTTTTCGTGTTGAACTATTTCTGCCTTTTTATAATTGACTTGTTTTGGTCCTGGTCGCAACATCCTTTTTGATTTCGCACAACCCTTATGAATTTTCAACTTATGATATGGCATATGAATCAACTTTGTTTATCTGCTTCCGACCATGCATCAACGGTGTTCCCCCGTTAGGAAAATCTCCAAAGAAAACCCCAACTGCAATAAAGATTTCCCCCAATACGCCAAATCAGGTGTGCAGAATACGGATGCACAGTGCCGCATGTTGTCTGGAATGATAATACATTGCTTATGTCGTATAAGCCTGTCGACCGTCGTGGAAGAATTTTAACACAAGAACATACTTTCCACTATTTTCTAAGTATTCTACAATGAGTCAATGAACCGAAGCTATTGTTACGCGACTTTATTTTTCATATAAGATGCGTCCATACGAAACTCGGGATGTCCCGTTCGGGACGGGATGATGGTAGTCGTCCCATCCCGTGGGCAGCTCTAAGAATAAGTCTGCGTCTAATAAAACAATAGACAATTTCGCGTCGGAAAATATA